>WSUD01000432.1:0-12787 GCA_019633495.1 Tulasnella sp. 427 | reverse complement strand
TGGGCAAAGATTCTTCAGACTGCAGCAGCTGCAGCAGCAAATGCGACAACACCAGCCAACCATACCGTCGGCTTCAGAGGCGAAGCGGAGTTTCCATACGCGCCTGTCGATGTATACCCGGTAGTGGTTGCAGCCGAGGCTGCGACGGAGCTCGAGGAGCTGCTACCGCTTGTGTTGGACGATTTACCCGTCGCAGCAGCTTGGTACTTTCCCGAAAGAGACATGTTAGTAAGGAGCACACCAACGGCTGACCCGCAAGTTGAGACTCGGACTTACGGCATCGAAAGTCTGTCCCGAGCTCGGGGCGTTGGCCGCAAACAGCATGCCGGCTTGGCAGTGCCCTACTTGCTTGCAGTGTATCCATATGGGATCGGTCTGTATTTCATCGTCTGCCTAGTCAGCAATGATGTGCTTTTCACGTTGGGTCTCGGACGAACAGAGTTGACGGGGATGTCCACGTTCGCTCCAGCATTTGACTGGCTTTGAGCCGGAACACGATCATTAGAAGAGAGTAAGTTGGAAAAGTCAGGATATGTATACAGGGATGACGTACATGTTGGAATCGAACCCGCCAGACAGCGGTGTGCACGGCGATTCGAATGTCCCCTGGGTCACGGAGTGACCTCCAGAGGCGAAGACGAAGTGAAGCGTGTCCCCAGGGGCAGCAGTAACTTGGTTAGGCGTAAAGACAATACCGTTCGATCCGGCGACAGTGATATTCCAGACGGCGGCGTTGGCGAGATGGAGGGAAGCAAGGGCGGTAAGAAGCGCTTTTGCGTGCATTGAGAATGGTCGGGGAAGGAAGTGGTAGAATGTTTTTTGTACAGGGATAGCTGGTGAGCCTAGCGCGTCGAACTAGCTCTACTTTATACTACACTGGCGAAAGCAGAATGCAGTCTGTAGTACTGCCGAAGAACGACAACGCTATGGATCACGTACTAACACGTTTCTTGTAACTAGGATAGCTTCACCCATCGACCCAAAATGGCTGTCAGCCGGCCTGTTGATACCTATACTAGAGGTTACGGATCTTGACTAATGCCTGTACAAAATTAGGGCGAAGTAAGGGTGACCGGGTTTTCGTCCCCGCCAGCCGCCCTAACTCAAGCTAAAGTCTGTGACATTAACGAGTCTATACCATAGGAGAACATATTACAAATAAAACGGATACATTGAGTGAGACTTGCAGCCAATGAAACTCTCTCCTTTGCTATGAGGCATTTTCGTCACCAGCTGCGGAGTGGCTATCGGGCACGACCCATCCGGGCGACCTGGGATTACGGCTGTGTAGAGAGGCTGAGAGCTGTTGGACGTTTACGGCACACTTACCTAAAGATGAGCAGGAAGGGGCAAAGATGAAATTTCAATAATGATGTGCTTGGCGTAGTCATATTCTAAGACAGAATGACGGCCGGAGAATTGCGTGAGGGAGGAGTACGCACTGTGAACGTCTTGGGGATGTATATCGATAATGCCCGAGTGTAGAGTCCTATAGAACTTTAGAATGGCCTCCTTTAAATGCTCTGGTCAGTTTCATTGCTGTTCACTTCGACGGCGAAGAGGAGATTTGTTTGGTCTAATTTATGACTGGAGTTTGATGGGCTGAAACGGGATCCTCCAGCTTTTTCTATCACTATAGCCTCGGATTTATTAATCAAGATACACTTAAGACGAAATACCGAAAGATTCGACGCCTGAATTGTGGGCGACACACAGGCATGCGGGCTCTAGACGACAATACCCTAGCAGCCCATTTTCCCTGAACCTATCTCTTGCTTCAATTCTTGCTATACCCGGTTCCTCACTTAACAATTTTTTGCCATTCCTCCTAATAACTTTACTCTCTTTGTCGGGTTTCTGAATCGTACTGGAGCTTTTGGCTGCGTGCCAATGAGCGATCGATATTTGGTCACGTTTCGGCGCCACACGAAGGGTCCGAGAATTGCAATTTAGACTACTCGACTCACGTCCACCATCGTCCACCTCGATCACTCACCATCCTACAGTCCCAAGAAAGCCCACCATGGCAGTCGGGAAAAATGAAGAAGGTAATGCAGAACCCCTTTCCCCCTTCAACGTACTATCTAACACCCATCGAGCAGGTCCATCCCAAGCGGAGCTCCTTCTCCGCGTAACGTCTTCCATCGCTCTGCAGCTCATCAAAGACCACGAGCAGAACAAGCCCTCGAACTTGAACGAGATCCGGAACAAGATGGCCAAGAAGCACGGGTTTAACGGGTTCCCGAGGCTGGTGGACATTATCAGCGCGGTGCCGGAGGAGTACAAGAGGGCGTTATTACCGAAATTGAAGGCCCGCCCGATTCGGACTGCGAGTGGGGTACGCGGTATGCAGTGTCCCGTCATGACTTCTGCTAAGATGCAAGGGGATTTTATTCCACGTAGATTGCTGTCGTCGCTGTGATGTGCAAGCCGCATCGGTGTCCGCATATCGCGATGACGGGGAACATCTGCGTGTGTGTCTCCTCCCGTCCTCATCCCTCTCCCTTCACTCAACTTCGCGCGGTTTTCATTTTTTCTGTGTATAGGTACTGCCCTGGTGGACCGGACTCGGACTTTGATTACAGCACGCAGAGCTACACGGGCTATGAACCGACGTCGATGCGAGCCATCCGCGCGCGGTACGACCCTTACGAGCAGACCCGCGGACGGGTGGAGCAGTTGAAAGCTCTGGGACATAGCACGGATAAGGTGCGCACCGGTTTTGACTTTGGTTTTCTCGTCGTATCGAAAAACTAACTCGGACTTTGGGGGGTGTATTCAAGGTCGAATTCATTATCATGGGTGGGACGTTCATGAGCATGCCCGAAGATTATCGGAACAAATTCATCGCGCAGCTGCATAATGCTTTGTCGGGTTACACTGGTTTGGACGTGGACGACGCGGTTAGGTAGGTGGTCTACAAGGACGTCCAACCCGAAAGACAGGGAAGGTCGCTCACGTGGACTCCTTAACAGGTTTTCCGAGCAAAGTAAATCCAAAGCCATCGGGATCACGATCGAAACCCGACCGGATTACTGCCTGCGCCCCCACCTGTCTCAGATGCTGCGATACGGATGCACGCGGTTGGAGATCGGGGTGCAGTCGGTGTACGAGGACGTCGCGAGGGACACGAACCGCGGGCACACCGTGCGCGCCGTGAGCGAGAGCTTTCATTTGGGGAAAGACGCCGGGTTCAAGATCGTCGCGCATATGATGCCTGATTTGCCCAACGTCGGTGTCGAGAGGGATATGGAGCAGTTCAAGGTGCGCTTTTTGGATGGAGAACTTCTTGCTAACTAGAGAGCAAGAAAGGCTGAAAAGAATGCGCATCGTTCTGTAGGAGTACTTTGAGAACCCCGCTTTCAGATCCGACGGGCTCAAGATCTACCCGACGCTGGTGATTCGGGGTACGGGTCTGTACGAGCTGTGGAGAACGGGGAGGTACAAGAACTACACGCCCAACGTGCTCGTGGACGTCGTGGCGAGGATACTGGCGTTGGTCCCTCCGTGGACGAGGGTGTATCGCGTACAGAGGTATGTTGGTATGCCTGGCGTTGCTCTCAAAATGGGAGCTCGCTAACGTGCCCGTGCGTACATCATAGAGACATCCCACTCCCACTTGTGACAAGTGGATGCGAAAACTCGGGGAACCTGAGAGAGCTGGCATTACAAAGGATGAAGGATTTTGGAGCCGAGTGTAGGGACGTTAGGTTCCGCGAAGTCGGGGTAGGTGAAGTTGGAATGACCGGTTTGACACCGGGCGCTTCACTCCTCGCCTTTCTAGATCCACGAGATCCACCATAAAGTACGTCCAGAAGCCGTCGAGCTCATCCGGAGGGATTATACTGCCAACGGTGGATGGGAGACGTTTTTGTCATACGAGGACCCGGAGAAGGACATCCTAGTCGGTCTGCTGCGTCTACGACGATGCTCGGACGAGGGAACCTTCCGCCCTGAACTGGTCAAGAGCGAGAAGGGTAGGGTGAGCATCGTGAGGGAGCTGCATGTGTACGGGACCGCTGTGCCTGTGCACGGTCGTGATCCCACAAAGTTCCAGCATCAGGTATGCCCTCTCGCTCCTTCAGTTGTGACGTTGACTGAAAACTTTCTTTGTGGCATAAAGGGCTTTGGAACACTTTTGATGGAGGAAGCTGAGAGGATTGCGAAAGAGGAGCATGGGAGTTATAAGCTTGCAGTGATCGCTGGTGAGTCAGGACCCTTGCACGCTCTGCGCTCTCGGCGGATTCGGTTCTCTTCGCTTCTTTGCGGGGTTGCAAGCGAGTGTCTAACCAGACCCTAATGATGGGAATTTCCTTATTGCAGGTGTTGGCACTAGAGATTATTACAGACGACTTGGATATGAACTTGATGGACCTTATATGTCCAAGCTACTTGTATAATATATACCTGCATATGTAGTAGTGGGAATGTGTACGTATGTAGGGGATGTAGTTGATTTGGTGCTAATTTTGATACCGACGGGATGCTTGAGATTTCAGGGTCGCCGTGTTCTTCTACCACCTGACGGATTCTTCCCCCAACTGCGACCTTCGTTCAAAAACCCATCCATCCCCCATCCCTCCCCTTCCTCACTATTAAAACCCCCTTCAACGTCGACCATCGTGGCGTCCTTCAGGTCCGTACCTCAGAGGAGGTTATCCAGGTCGTCTCACAGGTCCGTTAACTGCCGCCCTCGCTTCTTTTTCTTCCCGGTCCACCAGCGCACAGCTCGACTACACACTGCAATCTTGGTCCGTTTTCGCTGACGCATCCCTCCCCTCATGGCTGTCTCCTCGTCTTCGTACTGCGGTACTCGTTCTAGAGTGACCTCCCTCTCAAACTCTCCCTCATCGACCTCGAGCGAGCTCCACCATCGCTCGCATTCCCCTCAGCCGCCAGCCACGATGAACGACAGCGAGGTCTCGCTGAAGAAAGCCGTTTATGGAGACACACTCTCAGCGGGGACGCCTACTCAGGCTCCTCCTGCTCCCAAATCCGATCCTAGTCCGAAGTTATTTGGAATGCCCTTGAAATACGTCTCGTAAGTCGCGTCTTGGGGGGTTCGTTGCGTCCGCGGCGAACGCAAAAATGAGGAAATTGCATTGCTGACCGGCCATCGCACCATCCCCCTCTATCCCTTGCAACCCACAAATTCGTCCAAAATATCTTCTAATCGAACAGACTCGTCACGCTCGCCCTTCAAAATGCTGCTTTAGCTATCATGATGCACTATTCACGTGTCTCGACGGAGCCTTCCAAGACATACTCCGCGGGAGCCGCAGTCCTCCTCAACGAACTCCTTAAAGGATCCATCTCTCTCTTCATCGCTCTCCTTCGCACCGAACCCGACACCGGCCGAACGCGGATCGCAACCACGTCCGTCCCCACCGCATCCAAAGCCGAATACACCTTACTCGCCAAATCCAAACGCGCCGTGGCAGCGGCCTCTCCTGCGCCTTTGAGCCGACTGATCGGGCGGTTCCAAAAGCTGGGCAGAGAGGTCTTCAGCGCGGACTGCTGGAAGTTGTCCATCCCCGCCATCTTGTACGTCATCCAGAACAACTTGCAGTTCGTCGCCGCGTCGAACTTGGACGTCGCGACGTTCCAAGTGACGTACCAGATGAAGATCCTCACCACCGCCGGGTTCAGCGTGCTCATGCTGAGGAAGCGACTGAGCACGACCAAGTGGCTTAGCTTGCTCGCGTTGGCGATCGGGGTCGGCGTCGTGCAGATCCAAACCGGTGCGGCGGCGCATGGAGGAGGAAGCTCGGTGGTCAAGCACGCTATGAATCCGACCAAGGGATTTTTGGCCGTTTCGTCCGCGTGCCTCACCTCGGGCTTGGCTGGAGTCTACTTCGAGATGGTGCTCAAGGGCTCGCAATCCGACTTGTGGGTCCGAAACGTCCAACTCTCGCTCTTCTCTCTCCTCCCGGCTCTCGTCCCCGTATTCTTCTCCGGCAACTCGTCCTCGGCCTCCTCCTCGTCCGGTGGTTGGTTCGGCAACCTCTTCGAGAACTTCGGCGGCTGGGCCTGGGCCACGGTCCTCATGCAAGTCTTTGGCGGTTTGGTCACGGCGGTGGTCATCAAGTACGCCGACAACATCATGAAAGGGTTCGCGACGAGTTTGAGCATCATCATCTCGTTCATGGCGTCTGTCGCCCTGTTCGACTTCAGCATCACTGTCCCCTTCGTCGTCGGATCGAGCATCGTCCTCGGCGCGACGTGGTTTTACAACCAGCCTGCGTCGGAGAAGCCGAGAGAGGTGTTCCACGAAAAGCCGTCGTCGGCTGGAGACTCGGACGGTTCGGGGTTGAGGGTCAACTTGCCGTCCTTGTCGTTGAAGGGCACGGGGCGAAGGTCCGCAATCATCACCGGCTCTCCCATCGACGCCAGCGAACCCATCTTGGGCGAAATGACACCCAAAAGGAAATCCCCGCTCCCCACGCCCGGATCGATCGCGTCCGCGGTGAAAGGGCTCATCAGCCGGCCGTCCAGCCCGACCAACTCCAACGCGCAAGGTTACTTCCCCGTACCCAGCGGGGGCGTCAACGGTACCCCGCTCAATCGCACCGGGTCCCAGGCGTCGATCCATATGTCGAAACCTCCCAGTCGGAACCAGTCCAACATCGGTCTGGGGATGACAGGCGTTTCCACGGACGGGCAGAGGAGTTCCGGGTCCGGTGAGATGTACGGAAGCTCTACCAGACGTTTGTAGACGCCTTTCACGACGCGGAACGAGGAGAATTTTTCTTTCTAATCTGGATATCGTTTTTGCTTTTGTCTGTATTACGATCGTTTTTGGTTGGTGTTTACTAATTAGCTAGCCTCGGTTCCCAAAATTGTGGACGAATAGTTATCTTTATAAACACAGCTTTTCCCGAAGAGAGAACGGTGGGAGGTATATCAGATGTAGATACTTGTCTGTGACATAGTTATCCTTTTCGTTCCTTCGGAAGTGGACCAATGGGCGAGTCGCGGGATCACACGGGGGAAGACTCCGAACTCGAGGGGGTTTGGGGATGACATCTCTTGCTAATCCACAAAGCGACCAGCTCAAGCCATCTCCCAGAAACAGTGTGGGGGAAAGAACAAGGGGAAAGAGATAGTCAAGTGAATTAGGGACGGCGGGAGGGGAGAAAAAGGGAAAGAAGGTCGGAAACTTGGAACGCGCGGGGCGAGAGATGAGGGAGAAACGACAGAGATATATATGAGGCAGGACGTGCGGTTGAGGGGGTGAAAGGCCGAGAAACACAAAGAAGCTGAGACGAACGTCAACGAGAGAAATAGAAAGATCTTAAGAGAAAAGAGAAAGAGAGGACGAGAGAAAGAAAGAGACGAACTGAGACAACGTGGCGGAGCGCGGGAAGGCCGTTGCCCAACACCTCTTCTTCACACGCTGCACTCCTATGTTTTTATGATCATCCCTAAGCCTCTTCATCATGAAATTCCGAGATGTCATTGAACGTGCGGTTTCCTACGATTGGCCTGAGCCTAAACTTCGAGCAGGTAGTACAAATCATTCTGTGTAAAGCCCGACGTAATCGGCTGGGAATTGGCTACTCCTCATCTTGATCGCCTTCCTCCGTAGGGTTCTCACTCGCAACGTCCTCAACTCCAGCGGTGTGATGACTCCCCCTCTCCCTTTGATTTTCTTTTGTCCTTCTTATCTTTTTTCTCCTGTTGCTTTCTTTCGCGCTGAAGCCTCAGCTCTTCCCCCTCCTGCAAAGGAGCACTTGCGAGTCAGCTGGTGCTCGATAAGGAGTTTCTTATCTTTCCGACTTAAGCTCCACCGTACGTACCTTACATTGTATGCATTCCTCCGTCTTCAGATGAACCAGCCCGCATACCCTGCACACTATTTGGTGAGTCGAACAGTGGCGGCTTGCCCGCTTGCCAACGACTCGACAGTTCCCCTCTCTTCGGCACGGACAGTGATGGGGAGTTGGACTCATACGTAGCACTATGTAGACACAATGAGCCTTGGAATCTCGCGGAAACCTTTTGTAGTTTACCTTCTCTCTGCGGCGGTTTGATCAATTGTACTCAGGTGGGGCGCAAGTCCGATCGTTCTCCTTGGGTGGCTTCGACCGCGAGAGTCGTGCAACCGCAATAGCCTCAACAAATCCGCAGTCGGTGCTCGAAAGTGTGTATCTCACCTTGTTGATTTCTGGTCGTATCAGCTTGGACGATATTGGAGATGGAGCTGGTTTTCCGGGTGTGGACAGAGTAGGGAGTGCAGTTCCCCTGAGTCCGCCTCGATCCAAACGTCTCGGCTCGTACTTATATGCAAGTGAGGTGCTTCAATTTACACGCATATTGTGGGACGTGAAGAGAATTCCTACTTGCTTGATTACCACGGTGTGCGTATGGGGCTCCAGGCGGTATAATTCCCGCACGTTTTTTTTTTTTGCCTTCTGGCCTATGATAAGAACCTTTTCTGAGCTTTCTAAGTCCAAGTGGCGGGTGAAGATGTGTGGAGAGCGAGGCAACAAGGTTCTCGGCGGGAAATATCTGGCGGCTAGACGCAAAATCAAGCGGCTGAACAGAAAATATCTCTGTTGCGCAGAAAAATATTATCGCAGAGGTCCTCCTCAACCGCAAAAGATTTTCATCTCTGAGTGATAGACGATGCCTGAACGGGACTCTTAACATATTCAGCTATTGCTCTTGAGAGCACGGCATGACAACAGAACCATTGTACAAGAATCAAATAGAGTAATGCTTCTGTCACAGTGCTTTTGCCAGGCGCCAGCAGCTCAGATCCCACCTTATCATTGCCACCGGAAGCGATGCCCACGACAATCTTGGGCTATCGACCTACTCAATATCGCCGGTCGAAGCTCCACTCGCGCCGATTACCAACATCCGACCATCCACTACGATGACAGTCAACGTACCACAGCGGCCACTCGTCGTTATGCCTAAATTCTCCAATCCTTAGATCCTCGGCTTGCTTGCGGATGATCACTTTTTGGAACACATCGCCTAATCCTCTTTACCACAACGGTCCCACGTACATTCTGCATTCTACTCATTCACGTTTGTAAGCATCTCGCCTTGCGTCCCATATTACTCCCAGCACGTTCTATCCGAGCCTTCGAACTCTCAAGTACGTCTGCAAGTCTTTCACTGGAGCAGTGTGGACGGCGCTCGGGGACGCGCCATTACTCGAGACCCTCGAGATCGCAGTCTACGTGCCCGAAATACCAACAATAACCGACATGACCTTCCCTTCTCTCAAGCGGCTGCACATGGAGGACATGGAGGCTGGTCTGACGATGGCCCTGGTGCTGGGCTCGAACATGCCGATGCTGGAAAGAGCGAGCATGGAAGAGATCCCGACACGAAAGCATCACTTCGTAGCAAATAGTCCTGTGTTTAAAGGTGTTACTTTCATTGAAGTTGAGGAAATGGAAAGCAGATGGTCGTTCATGAGAATGTTCTTTGCCATAAATCCCCTCTTTGGGATATTCTTAACGCCCTCCGTTTCATTCTTAAGTAGTACCTTCCATTCGCATTTTATCTGATCTATCTAGACACCATTGAATCGTAGCTTTACCACGCAGGCTTTCATTTAGATAAGCTTCAAAAGTCTGAGCGTTCGACGCACTCGCCGCGGCGCCTTAGCTCGGATCCTTGATATCATAACAGCAGCTCCCATTATGTTAACTGCGCAATCTATCTCGTGGGATTGCTGCTCGAGGTATCGCAAATATCATAATGTGGGGGCTCTATCACTCAGTAGCTTATATGCCTTGCGCCTTGGCCTACTAGAGTCTTCTGTAACTACTCTGCGTACTACCCATCGCGAGAAGCCACAGAATCGGTATCTCCTCCAGAGCTATCGCTATCCTCCGAGTCTATATACCCCAAGTTATCTTCCGACCCAAGGCCTAATAGCGCGTTAGCTCGCTTAAAGAGGTGTTGGCCGTGGTTGAACCCGTTCAACGCGAAATAAAACAGTTCCCTTGCTGACTTCCCTGTCCGCCAGACTTCCATGAAGCCGGGGACCCTCCTCTCCATCTCCGTCTCAACAAAGTCTTTGACCATCTGACGCTCGTCGTCTTCTGGAGTCTCGTCTGCCCGTTCCACATCGCCATGTCGTAGCTCCGCATCCCACGTCCAGAGCCAGTGCGGCAACGTCCACGCCATCTCGATCGGAGCGGACACAGCCCCGTCGAAGTCCAAAACCGCCTCGATAACGAATTCACCGGAGTCGAGTTTGCGCGCGAGAATGTTTCGAGGCTCAAAGTCGGGATGCCAGAGAGAAAAGCGGTTCGTGAACGGCTTTTCCACGGCCAGCTCCATGGCGAACGCCTTGATGCGTTTCAGGTATCCCGTGACCCACGTGTCGGAGGCATAGACGGCCCGTCGCGAAGAGATTTGGGTGTTGAAGCAGTCGGAGAGAAATGATGATGCGTCGTAGTAAGGGGTCTCCGGCGTTGGGACTTCGTGAGCCAACCCGGGCAAGGTGAAGCGAATGCCATCCGTCCTTGGTGGTGCATTCGCATGTATGACTCCAGCGGAAGGAAAGGCTGTTGAGCATATGCGACTTGTCACTTCCACTACCTCTCGCGCCATGCTCATGAGGTCGTTGGGCTCCAAGTTGGAGAGGAACCAGTGAAGGCTTCGAGCCTCAACTCGATCTTGCACCATGTACGGCCACTGGATGTGATTGTCGGAGCTACCGGAGAAGTATAGGATGTTTGGAAGGGGAATGGAGCTGTGCGTTTTGAGGTAGCGAAGAACGGCAGCCTGGTCCAGGACATCTACTTGGTCGGCCTCTTCGTTGAATCGAGGTGAGCGAATGACAAGCCTTCGACCCGTCGAGAGGGTAACACCAGTCACTCGATTGAAGCCTCCGCCTCTCATGTGTTCAATCTCGGCTACTTTGTCTGGGTAAAAGAGCTCTTCTGCAAGCTTGCAGATAAGAGGTGCGTGGGAAGTGAATGGGCGCTGGTCTTCATACACTTCTGTTGAGGCAGAGGAGTGATCCGAGTCAACATACTCGGCATCTCGGACAAGATACGTCTGTTAGGATACCACTAACAGTCAGGGCCAGATAGCTGAGCAAGTCATCAGTCTTACCGCTTCTGTATCTTCTGAGCTGTCAGATTGCATAGACGTTTGTAGGTGGGTGCGTGTGAGGGGGAGAGGGGGGAGAGGGGGGATTGAGTACGTAGTAGGTCTCTCCGACGAGGTTGAGAGAGTCGAAGTCGTGAAAAGACCGCTTTTATAATATTAGAGTGCAGTGTGTGAAGAGGAGGTGTGGCTGCAGTTGGGCAATGGCTTCCACGCGCTCCCCCACGTTGTCTCAGTTCTTCTCTTTTCTTTCTCTCCTTCTCTCCTTCTCTTTTCTCTTTCTCTTTCTCTCGTTGACGTTCGGCTCAGCTTCTTTGTGTTTCTCGGCCTTTCATCCTCCCAACCGCACGCCCTGCCTCATTTATTTGCCGTTTCTCCTCATGCGCGCTCCGCATCTCTTGCCTGGCGGGTTCCAAGCTTCCGACCTTCTCTCCATTTTCTCCAATTTCCGCCAGTGCATGTCCGCTAAAAGTTCCAGAGGCCAATCCATATCCTCCAAATCTATCCCTTTGACTTCCCACCAGCCCCGCATGCCCGACCCCACCGCTTCCCCATCCGACAACAACACTGCTGGCGCCTCTAGCTACACCCCAGCCAACCCCACCCCTCCCCCTCCTTCCGGTAGCCTGAACACCGCCGACATCACGTCCATTGTCAGTGCCGTTTTACTCGCAACCCAACAGGCTCAGGCCCAGCAACCCCCCGCCGTCCAAACCCAGCAAGTCGCCACGCTCCCACACTTCACGGGTCTCCCGTCGATCAGCCCCGCCGCCGGTAAGTTGACCGTTCAGGATCTCTTTCCCGAAGTCGAGGGGTTTCGACAGGTGGATCGACGCCTGGGACCCGGTGCGATTGAGCGGGGTACCGTTGACGCCTCCGCTGGGTACGGGGAAGTAACCTTGCGAGTTGGAGTTGGTCGGGCTGGACGGACGGCTGATGAGACCTTTCACCGCGGGCGCGGATCGATCCGGGCGTGGGGAGCGGGGATTTTCTTTTGGGTGTCATTTCGCCCAAGATGGGTTCGCTGGCGCCGATGGGAGAGCCGGTGATGTTTGCGGACCTTCGCCCCGTGCCCTTTAACGACAAGGACGGCAGGTTGACCCTCAACCCCGAACCGTCCCGAGCCGGGAGGAGAGAGAAGAGCGAGAGTTGGACGTTTCGGACCCACAAGTCGGATTGCGAGCCCTTGAGCACCATCTCGAAGTAAACTCCAGCCAAACCCGAAGTGAGGCACGCGGACGAAACGGCCAAAAAACCCTTCGTCGGATTCATAGCGTGCTTGACCACCGAGCTTCCTCCTCCATGCGCCGCCGCACCGGTTTGGATCTGCACGATGCCGACCCCGATCGCCACGAGCTAAGCCACTTGGTCGTGCTCAGCCGCTTCCTCAGCATGAGCACGCTGAACCCGGCGGTGGTGAGGATCTTCATCTGGTACGTCACTTGGAACGTCGCGACGTCCAAGTTCGACGCGGCGACGAACTGCAAGTTGTTCTGGATGACGTACAAGATGGCGGGGATGGACAACTTCCAGCAGTCCGAGCTGAAGACCGCTCTGCCCAGCTTTCGGAACCGCCCGATCAGTCGGCTCAAAGGCGCCGGAGAGGCCGCTGCCACGGCGCGTTTAGATTTGGCGAGCAAGGTGTATTCGGCTTTGGATGCGGTGGGGACGGACGTGGTTGCGATCCGCGTTCGGCCGGTGTCGG
>WSUD01000431.1:0-15894 GCA_019633495.1 Tulasnella sp. 427 | reverse complement strand
GGGCGTTGGCCGCGTCACCCTTGCGGGGGAAATCGTATCGATCGTTTGTGAGCTATGGTATCCAGCAAGAGTGTTAGAGTGTGCAAGTTAGCATCGCAAATTAGGGGAAGCGTACTTGAAGCATTCTTTCAATCCTGGAAGAGGAGTGCTCCGGTCCTGCCCCATCAAGACCGTGAGGTAGAAGCATGACCAAACCACTCTGCTTCAACCATTTTGCTATAAAAGGATATCAGAACGACAATTTATAAGGGTACAGGGCAAATGGGCCCACTCTCTGATGACGAAATGAAAGTATCAATGATGACCTAGATCCATCTGTTCAGAATGTCTGCAGAATCGCAAGGGTATTCTGGAAAAGCCTACCTGTGAGCCATTGAAGAAGTCTATCGGCGCGGAGAGATTTACAGCCGCCGTGTGAGAACCGAATACCACAAGCGAAGTGATTACAGTGTGCCGTACCTCCAAATTGAGCTTCCCAGATGGGCAGGATGTCGGGTCTTTCCCAGCTAACGCCGTATTCGAACTACGTAACGGTGCACCAGCGGAGACATTAGAAATCATTCTCCGACGTCACACATAGTCTAATCGAACGTCAAGTGACGCCCTCCTCAGACAGACTTACCCCCAGCACCGCCATCTCACTCAACGAGCCTGATCGATGAGGCACGAGGAGAATAATCAGACGAAGAAACACGAAACGATGCGAGTCACGCTCACTATTGGCTAATTCCAGCTTGCGCGACTGGGACAACGAGTTGAGCGGGACCACGACCTTTTCGGTTTCTTGGTCGACCAGCATTGCATGGCTGCATAGGGACGCAATTTAGAAACCAAGGGAACCAAGTTTCAAAGAGGGTCCGAGATGCGTGCTCACCGCTGTGAAAAGGTGCCTCGTCCGACGTCTTGCCCGCTAATTCTAACATCATACCCATCGAGTAGCAACGAGCCGAACGCGAGCGCCTAATTGGAGATAAACATGAAAGATAACATATCAGTCAAATGAACCGATAAGCCCCGCATTTAAGCAAGCCGGCGGTCGAGAACATCGAATATCAAGCAATATCAAAGGATGCCCGTCTCCGGCGAAGCCCTGCGTGAAGACCCCCTGGCTTCCCCGAAGGAACCTCGGAATCCGCGGGGTACCTGCTGGGGCTAAGAAGCTGAACGAGTGGAGTCGAGGCGTTGCAAGCGACCGTTGCGGGGGATCACCTCGTGGCGAAGACAAGGACGCAAGTCCGAGTTCAGGAGACCTCAAGGACCCACCTCTGCCGTTCCCCAATCAAGTCCAGCACCCTTTTCCAAATTCGCCAGCCGAGACTTCACGTGGCGTTGTAGCCGAGGATGCATGTTCTAAATTCCCCATGGGTTTGCGAGATGGAGTGGGTGTACAGGTCCAGCAGAAGGGGCACGGGCAAGATGATTTCAAACCGAGTGACCGAGCGAAGAGTAGAAAGTTCCTCGTCAGCCACTAGCGTCATTCACAAACTCAACTTAAATCGCAGAAACTAAACTTACGAAATCGTTGGGGACTTCCACGCTCGATTTCCCAATTTTGGTCAACGTCATCGGCTCCACTCCGGTTTCTGGGTTGCCGTTCGCTTGGGTGCTGGCAGGCCAGGCGACGTTCTTCCATTGCTTGTCGTGTTGAACGGGAGGCGGAGAGTACGATTCCACGGCTTGCAAGCAGGACTCGAGGTGGGACTTGTACGCGGTGCGCTGAGTCTTCGCGTCTTCGACTGAAAGGCTCCCTTCGTTCTGACCGATGCAGGTATTTAGCCAGCTGAGACAGCTTTATGCGTAAATCACGTACGATGAGCTTCTCCTCGTACATCTTCGGAACGGAGGGACGACTTCGAATATGCTTGTACATCTTCGGTGACGTATACGAAGGCTCATCCAGTTCGTTGTGACCCCTAATAAAGTTTGGAACGTCACTAATCCGACCAAAGGAAACCAGGTTTCAGGCCATACCATTGACGGTAGCACATCAAGTCAATGATGATGTCCTTTCGGAAGAAGTTGCGATATGCGAAAGCAATGTTGACGGCACGAGCCACATCTGGTCAATGACGCAAATGATCCAAGTCTGGTTCGAGAACTCGTAGAAGAAGGAAGGGGAACTAACCTTCGGGATAATCGCCGTTGACGTGGAGCACCGGTGCGTTGACCATCTTGCCGATATCGGAACAGTAGAATGACGAGCGAGCACCAGAAGCCGGGGTCGTGTAACCAATGCTTCGGGTCCCAGAGTAAATATCAACGCCAAAGTATGACCTATGACCTCGACTCACTTGTTGCTATCAAACGGTTCAATGTTAGAGGGTATTCAAAGCTAAGTGGACGACCGGACAACTTACTTGACCACAATATGGATGGAACCTCCAGTCGTATAGTGCGGAAGATTGCCTAAATCGACCATGTCACGTCTGCCGGGAAACGCCTCTTGTTGTACAAACTCACTCAATCCCAAGGTCTCCATAACCACTCCTTGACCCGTGAACGCCGCATCTCCGTGAAGCTGGACGCACATGACTTTGTCTCCCAGCGCACAATCCGGTGACGAGTCTCGGATCATAGAGTATTGCTTAGCACGCGTCTTTCCGAGAGCGACGGGATTGACAGCCTCTGTGAAGATAGAGCCCGCAATATCAGCATCCGACCTGTATACCGCCGTCTCTTGCGCCGTACCGAGGTGAGAAGGATTCTGAAGCAGCGACACTTTAACCTGTTTGTCGCCGTACTTCAAGATGGGAGAAGCGGCTAAATGGCTGATCACATCTCCCGTAGCGCCTATTCCCTCCGGAATTTCGTTCCCGCCCTTGATCTTGTGGAACAAGGCGGTGGGATTGAACTGGAGCAGATCCGTCAAAAGCGACAGCCGACCTCGATGAGGCATACATAGAATGATGGAAGACACTCCAGCTGTACAGAAGAGTGTCAGAGACTTGAGGGGTGAAGCTTCGGCTGGTTTCTCACCATCTGCGCAAGTCCGGAAGAGAGAATCAAGGGCTGGCAGCATCGATTCGGCGCCCTCAAGTCCTGATAATCCAAACTTAAGTTCGAGTCCTTTTACCGCTTGAGAAATTCACTCACCGTAGCGCTTAAGATTGGGGAACTTGGCTTGGAGGAAGTGGTCAAAGGTTTCGCTCCGAGCAAGAAGCTCCCACATGCGTTTCCTCGTCCCGTTCTCCATCGGACTCTTCTTCGGCGGCCCAGCGCTCTCCAAGAGATGCGTAAACCATAATCGCTCACTCTTGGATGGAGAATGCATGAACTCGTAAGCGATCCGCCCGACGTATACGGACCGAAGGAACTCGACGATGTCCTTCAGCTTCCAAGTCTCTGATTTGAGGCTTTCGCCGCCTTCGGGGCCCTCGGGCATGTTTTGATTCCAGAGGATGCCGTGTACCGAGTACTCCTTTTCCATATCGTGAAGGCCGTAGCGGCTCGGATCCAAAGCGTGAACGGGGTCGCGCTCGAGCATGTCGAGAGGGTCGATCTTTGCGGCTCGGTGTCCGTGCTGTCGGACCGAATCAACATATCGGAGGAGGGAGGCATTGACTGTGCGGTTTTCGAGCTCTGAAGATGTGTCTATTTATTTGTGAGGTGAGTTTGTGCGGCTGATATAGTGAGCAGTGGGTCTTACAGTCTGGAAGCTTGAGCTTCCGCGGCTCTCGATAGCCAAACGACTGGTCGTGGTAACGTCTGACAACCACGGTCCCGACGGTTTTTCGGGCAGCAGCTCGCCTAATCAGCATCTCTGTAGGTTGTCTCGAGTGGTCCCGACCGTCAAGAAAAAATCTGCAAAACGACGGATAGTCAGCTAAGCGCTGCTGTGAGTGAGAGAACGGTCGATCTACCAAACCTAACAGGCTTCCTAGACAGATAAGTAGAGACAAGGACACTTGAACAGCTGCAAGGAGAGAAGGAGATGGTAGAGGAAAGAGGAAGGAGAGAGGAAAGACGTACTACTTGTAGTCGCGGTGGGAGGCGTGACCCGGAGCTAGAAGTAGGTCACGTGGCTTTTCCTGACCGTGACTGCCTGACCCCTCAGTTGACCTCCAGAGATCACGTTATCAGTCTGAGAGCGATTCAAAGAGGTGTAATAATAACTTCCAGTTCTTTACGACCGGCTTCTGTGACTTGTTAGCTGCCGTCAAGTCGGCTCGGGCCTAAGCTCTTAAGCCCGTGCCAAATTGTCCCTCCGCAACAAGATTGACTTTCACTTGACCGCAATTCGCTACTCTCCAGAGAGAAAATGCATGGGGGTAAATAAATTCTGACGTCCAGCGGCTAGCTATAAAGTCATCGGTACTCACATCTAGTCGCTTGATCTTACAAAATCAGCATCCGATGTGACTGACCTCAAGCTCTCCGCCTGGAGTCAACTCCCAGTCGAGCTGGAAATCCAAATTTTCAAACTCTCTCTACCAGGAGAGCAGTCATATGGCTATCAGTACTACTACTATTCTCGTCTCGTTTACCTACGTCTCGTTTGCAAGGGCTGGCGGGACGTTATCGAGGCAAATCCGACTTTCTGGCCCTTTGTAACGACGTACATGGGACCACGACGAGTGGACAAAATCTTGCAATCTTCAAGGAATGGCGGAAGGCTAGATGTCTACCATGATGGGACCAGTCGGATGAGCTCTCCCTCCCACTCTTCGGACATCCTCATCGCAACCATCTCCCGATTCCCCGAGTCTTTGAGATCCCTCGTCCTCTCGAACCAGCGTACTAATCGGTGTCTCGCACTGTTATCTTGTCCTGCCCTATTCCTGAAACATCTCAATCTGACAAATATCACGCTAGGTGGCGGAGCCGAGTCACTCAATTTCGACCTGTTCCAGAACGTGGCGACGCAATTGGAAACCCTCGTCCTTCGAGGCTCCGCATTCCAATGGCGTTTCAACGTTGGAACTCAGCTTCGACACATTGAAATCGATGAAAACGACTCCTTCCTCGATTTTGGTGACGGATTCGTCAACGTCCTTCGATCCTCCCCTCGGCTCGCCATCTTGATCATTCGGTCATGCGCTGCTGACATTCCACCTTCCGCGTTGGCGAACCCCATTCACTTACCCGAACTTAACAAGATTCAACTCGAATACTGTCCTCACCTATCGTCGACACTTCTCCAAGCGATCGTCTGTCCGCCACCGGCTACGGTTGCCGTGACCGAGACCGTCGATACGCTGATCATGCCTCACCGGTCGGTCTCCGCTGCACTCAACCATGCATACGCTGGCTCCGACGCCAATCCTTCACTCTTCACTTCGTGTGGGAGATCCGTCTGCGCCAAATACGGGAACGTCAGCATCATGCTGAACGCCAGCGGGGATTTCTACAAATCAGCGCAACTGGCGTTTTTCTCGGCATTCTTCAGGAGGTTCGCCGAGACCGTGCGGTCTGCGTCCACAGCGGTCCAGCTTGAATGGAGAATAGAATGGGACTTCGCCAGCTTCATCGACCTTGTTGACGAGCTATTTCCAAACATCTCCCACCTAGAACTCACTTGTCGGGCTTACGCCTCCCGTTACGATCAACCTCTCCGCCAGTTTGCTGATGCGCTAGCGTCACCCTACTCAAATGAAAAGAGAAGTCGCTGGCTATTGCCGAGCCTCGAGACACTGTCGATCTGTTGGCCGCAGGCCCCTGATGACTGGGTCAAGGAGATTATCGAAATAGTCCGGTCACGCCGAGAAACGTCGGGGAACCACCAGGACCCACATTCGCCTCCTCCACGTCGCCTTGTCTCCCTCCGCTTGGATGACTGCCTGATACCCAAGAAGGACGCGACAGTCCTAAGAGACCTGCTTCAAGGAAATCTGGACGCCGAAGAAGCTTGGGAAACTGACGATTCCGTGAGTTCCTGTTTGATGGCCATTCACGCTCAAGCATTGATCGGTTATCGATTCTATAATTTCGGTGTCTAGGATGAAGAAGATCACGCCATTTTATCTGTCTCCGTGCCGTGATTTTCTATCCATTTGAATTCTTGTTTTCCGCTTAAGAGAATATCTCCGATATCAGTGACTAAGCATTCTATTCTAAAAAGGCTGCCCATGGCGCGATTAAAATGCCGACGCTTGCTATAACGTTTGTAGCTTCTGAGAAGCATCTAACCTAACAAATGACACAGTCGAACACCCCGCCCACGAGTCTCAAGCCCTTCTCGGTTTATAGAATGACTGGCAGATACAGGCAACAAACAACCTCCTTCGGAGCAGCCATTCAAGCTTCAGTTATTCGAGAACATCGTTGTTTGAACTGTGAAACGTCTTCACTCCGATTTAAGATCTTCGAGCGTCCCGAAGCGTAGTCCTCCCGTCCTCAACTTTCCGAGTCGCAGGCGCAAGCTTGAGTTTTCCTGTCTAGTTTCATCCGCCTCGTCTTCGTGGACAAACGTGTCAAGAGTTGGATTACGCGTGATACTGACAGTGTCGGAGAATGACGATGTAAGGTTTTCGGGGTTGAAGCGAAAGAACGCAATAATTCCGGCAGCTACACATAGCGAGCAAAGGAGAAAGATGATCTAGAGCCTAACGGTCAGAGTTCTGAGATCAACGGGCTCGTACTGTACTTTGCTTACCGCATAAGGTAAGAATAGGTTCAGCCAATCGTACTGATACACGACATCCAGCGTATCGACGAGGCATTGACCATCTTGCACGCCCAAATTCAATGTCAAGATGCCTGCTGAAATGTTGTGCGAGAGCTGCTCAATGCCTCCAACTACGTCGCCCCATATGAACGACTCTGAAGAGCTGTCCAAGAATGCGGCTGACGTGACTAGTGAATCGGATGTCAGGCCGAGTCCATTCACTCCCAGGACAACATCCGAAAGCGCGCCGAGGAGAACAAAGCGTGCAGAGAACGCAACAGATAATAGCTGATCAGAGTAACGCATCTCTGATGCCGTGGAGTTGACGAGGGACGGGAAGATCCGGTCTCCCGTGTGCGTGACATTGTATGAGACCGACTGTTGTCCTGCGCTGTAGCGGATCTTCACTCAAGCAAGCGACAAGGGCGCACGTCAGGGTCATTGGACTCTACTTGACCAGATATCGAAGGGGGTGTACTGACCGTGAAACTGTATTGGGCAAGGCCGACGGTACATCGAGCCTGACCGGATGAGCCCGAGACATCATGAGAGTTCCAATAGACGTAGAACGGATCAGAGGGGTCGCTTAATCCATCCAGTGGGTGGACAGGTGTGGCATTCCAATAAGTCACAATGTCAATCTGACCACCTATTTGGTCTTCCCCCTTCATGCCTTCCGGGATCTCGGCGCCTGATTGACACTGAATGGCAACGGAAGGAAACGAGACGGAGTATTCGCAGTCGGAGCCGCAGACACTACGTATTGGGAGAATTTGCTGGCCGACCAAAGTCGCGATAGCCAGCTGCTGTCCAGCTGGGCTGCTACTACTCCAAAATCCTCGGAATCCCGTCAGGTACAGCGTACTTCCGTCGTTTGCCAAGTTGCCACTTGGTATTTGACACGACTTCCAGGAAGTGGATATGTGGGGGACGACACGAAGGGACGATGGGGCTAAGACAGTGGAAATGGGTAAGATGAATGTCAACGCGGCGACCACAACCAGCAAAGGGCTTTTGACGACGGCCGACGAGGCGAACGTAGCGAGAGCGTCCTTTTCCGCGACTTGGTAAATCAGATCAATCTCTGAAAACGGAGGTTCAATCTCAAAAAGACACCCTTGAGTGAAAGCACCTTACCTGCAAGGTTCATGAATTTCCTCCTTAAGGTCAACCACATGAGTTGACAAAGTACAAACCCCAACGATGTAGCCAACGCTGTTTTGAAACCGTACGCAAACGCCGTACCAGCACGAGAGACCCACACCTGGGGGACAGGATACAATGAAGAGCTTTGCAGAATGATGGCGTCTGAATCAAAACCTAAATACGGTCAAGGTGATGAATTCGCTGTACTCACACAAGCTTCCCATTGGCATGGGAGTTGAAGAAATGATGCGCCAGGGCAATCAGACCGCCAAGTATCAGTAGTGATAGAGGCTTTGCGATGGGAGAGATAGCTCCCGAAGCTTTGGTTTCGCTATCGGAATGGTGACTCGGAGGTTGTTCCTAGATAGATTGGTTGAAGGACAATTTATGACGAGGAATGTCAGAAGTCAAGGATGTCAGAAGTCAAGGACCATATCACCGGAGCTATTGATGAGTCCGTGAGCTTACGGTAGGTACATTCTGTTGAATTTCCTCCGCTTTTGGAGATGAGCTGGTTTTGCTGATACTTTGTTGACTGTCAGGATCCACGGAAGATAGATTCGAGTAATGAGCTCTGTCTGGCATTTCCTTGAGCTTGAAGCTGGAGTCTTGTGGTCAGCGCGCACTATATCCTAACCAGGAGTGTGCTGAGGGAGCGGGGATAACGAAAGTCCATTACCCTGAGACCGTTGTCTGTGTTCCTGTTCGAATCACCCGTGCGTGTGGATTAGTCACTCTTGACTCAGATTAAAGTATGCGGGGTAAGTCACCAAGGGTCGGCATTTTAGAATGCCGCTTTCACACCTGCCTAAAGTGGAAGGTTTCCAGGGCCCCGCCCAAGCGAGTACATATGGATCATCTAGAAACTTATCAGAAGAGCAGTCTCATTCGTATATTGATGAGTCTTCTAAGTACTGACCTCTCTGGATGGCCTTTTTTGACTTAAGGGTGGTCGAATCCTATCGCCAGCGGGCATGCCCCACATGGCTGACAAAGGTCCTTTGAATATCAAAGATAGAAGAACATATCCCTTCCCGCTCTCGCTATCTCCTTTACTGCGATGTGCTTCAGTAGATGGTTTGCAGGATGTTCACAGGTACGCAGTCGGACCAAGTGGAAGACCTTGGGTGGCGTATTGCATTCGCACAGTTTGGTTTATTTGGAATCACTCATCACTCATCACTCGTCGCTCGCGACTATTGAAGAGAATATGGACGATGGTAAGCGAGCGCTGTGCCTTAGACGGCTACAAAAATTGTAGCGTACTCACACTTTACTGCCTGAACAGCTGCCGGAGACAGCATCCGACACTCCTGCGTTTGGGTTCAAATCCCAGTCGAGCTAGAAACCCGGATATTCAAACTCGTTCTGCCAAAAGAGCAATCATACTACTATCCGTCTTACCACCACTCTGAACTCACCTGTCTACGGCTCGTTTGCAAAGGTTGGCGGGACGCCCTCGACACAAATCCCATTTTCTTGCCATTTGTAGCGACAAACATGGGACCACGTCAAATCGAGACAATTATGCATTTCGCCAAAAATGGAAGAGGGCTGGCCGTCTATCATGATGGGACGAATATGTTGGGTCCGAGGCCGCCCAACTTCGATATCGTCGCCATTGCTCATATCTCCCGATACTCTGCGTCTTTGAGATCCCTCGTCCTCTCGACCCTCTCCACTGATCAGTGTCGCCCACTGCTCTCTTGTCCTTTCCCATTCCTTAAACATCTTACTCGGACGGCTATCAGACTAGATGGCGGAGCCGAGTCACTCGACCTATTCCAGAACGTGGCGACGCAATTGGTGACCCTCATCCTCCGAGAATCCGCATTCCACTGGCGTTTCAACCTTGGCAGTCAACTCAGATACATCGAAATCAACGACAACGACGCCTTCTTCAACTTTGACGACGGATTTGTCGACGTCCTTCGATCATCCCCCCTACTCTCCACCCTGATCATCCAGTCTTGCGATACTAACATTCTGCCCTCCGCGTTGGCGACCCCCATTCACTTGCCCAAACTTAACACTATTAGAATCGAATGGTGTCCTAAACTATCGTCGACACTCCTCCAAGCAATCGTCTGTCCGCCCCCGGCTATCGTTGCAGTGACGGAGACCGTCGATACGCTGAACATGCCTCACCGGTCGGTCTCTGCCGCGCTCAATCACGCATGCATGGGCACTTCCGCCAATCCTTTACTCTTCACCTGGCGTGGAAGGGCCGTCCGCGCCAAATACGGGAACGTCAGCGTCAGGTTGAACGCGAGCGTTGAATTTTCCAAATCAGCCCAACTGGCGTTCTTCACCAGTTTCTTCGGGAGGTACACTGAGGCAGAACGAGTCAATTCCACTGAGCTTCGGCTTGAATGGTCTATGGGATGGAACTTCGCCAGCTTTATCGACCTTGTTGACCAGCTATTTCCAAACATCTCCCATCTGGACCTCACTTGTGAAATTTATGCCACCGGAAGGAAGCAACCGTTCCGCCAGCTTGCTGATGCGCTGGCTTCGCCTTACTCGAATGAAGAGGGATGTCGATGGCTCCTGCCAAACCTCGAAACACTCTTGATTTGGTGGACGCTTCCCCCCGACGACTGGATTACAGAAGTTCTTGAGATAGTTCGGTCCCGCCGCGAAGCGTCGGAGGGCGATAACGATGCACCCGGATCTCCGCCTCCTCCTCGTGGTTTTCTATCGCTCGAACTGGCAAACTGCCCCATACCTAGGAAGGATGGGAAGGTCCTCAGAGATTTGCTTCAAGGAAATTTAGACGCTGAAAAAGCCTGGGAAACTGATGATTTCGTGAGTTCCTGTTTGATGACCAATGGTGGTCAAGCTCTGATCAGTTATCGATTATACCGTATACGGTATAATTTTGATGTCCAGGATGAAGAAGAGCGTACCATTTTGTCTGTTCCCGTACCGTGATTTTACTCACTCGAATTCTCGCTTCCCACTTGAAAGACTATCTCCGATATCAATGTCTAGACATTTGTGATGAGAAGCTCCACATGCCGCCCTTAAAGGTCTGAGACTTGTTTCGACATTTAGAGCTTCTGAGCCTAGTCTAAATTCGAAGTGCGATTCTTTGGGTGTTTAAAAATCATGAAATTTGCTGTCGTTATCAGTCACGTTTTCTCGCAAAGACATGGAAAGGGCCATCCGAAGTCATCACTGGTTCAGGCCAAGGTGAACTTGGTGTCTTTTGCCCGCTAAATCCGCTTATATCCGCTCGTTTCAACGTGCCCGGTTTTTTCGCTGACTGATCTAAACTTCCTCTTCCCCAGCCAGTACAGCCGAGCCCGGAAAGTGACAAAGTACGAGTAAATCCCGAGGAAATTTAGCTCCGAATACAAGGAGAGAAGGTTGTTGAGTCGTATTGACTAGAGAGGTTTAGTCGGGACGGCGTCATTAGCGCTGCGAAGCGGCAAAACCACCGGATCACGGAATTCGCCATGACTGAACAAGCTGACCCTGTCGCACTGAAACAAGCTTTGGTATGCTTGGTTTCTATCATTTACAGTTTTTAAGCGATCTTACCCTTTGCCACCCTTCGTGGATGGAAGGAAGATGCATTGGCTGCCTTGGAGCACCTTCGCCTGAAGAGCGACGACCTCATCGTGATAGACGACTCCGCAGACATGGTTTCCGGCGGCTTTAGCGACGTGTTCTGTGCCAAATTAAAGTCATCTGATGGTGTAGAAGGTGAAACAGTTGCTGTCAAGCAATTACGAACGGCAGGGGGCAGCGTGCAGCGCACCCGTACAGCGGTGGTAAGGGTTTGGGTATCAATAGTCACAATGACTGTCTTAACTGCTGGTGTGCCATTAGAGACTAGCCCGGGAGCTCAAAGTTTGGGCGGCTGCAAAGCACTCAAACATTCTGCCCCTCCTCGGCTTCCATCTCGACGTCACCTTGAACAACGCGTGGCTAATCTCACCTTACGAGCCCAACGGAAACATTGCCACGTATCTCGCTCGTACCCAGCCGGATCTAACACGGAGGACAGCATTGGTGCCTCTCCTTGACAACCGAGTCACGGGACTCCCGCTGACGACGCGTTCCGACAGGCAGCGGACACTGCGAAAGGTCTTGCGTATTTACACGCTCTGTCTCCCCCGATCTGTCACGGAGATATCAAGGCAGTAAGGACAGTCTCTCTGTACTACACTTCGTTTTCTAACGAGGCACAACATTCAAAAGGCGAATGTACTGGTCAATCGCGAATACAAAGCTGTCCTCTGCGACTTTGGACTTTCTCAGATGGTCCAAGACGATGATTGCGGACTGACGACATCTAAAGGACTCAAAGGATCCACTCGGTATCTCAGTCCGGAGCTAATCAAGGACGATGGCTCTCGAACGCTCGCTAGCGACGTTTGGGCATGGGGCTGCCTTCTTCTGGAGGTTCGGCAAACCATACAGTGAATCAAGAAAGACTTCCGTCCATAACGTCACCGCTCTTTAGATCATCTTTGACAAGCTGCCTTACGGCATGGCGAAGAACGAGTATGCCGTCCTCCTCGACCTGGCCCAACAAGTCCTCCCAGCCGATCCCGGCTCACTTCCCGTCTCGGAAACAATGAAAAACCTCTTTGAAAAATGCTGGGACTCAGAGCCTGCCAAGCGTCCTACGGTTCAGCAATGTCTTCAAAGTCTTATCCACCAGCAACATCACATGGACTCGTGGAAGGAGCAAATCCTCGACAACACGCCAGAGGAGGTCGCCAGCACTCTTGTGGACTTGCCGACAGTGTTGATACCGACGAAGAGCAAGCGAGAAGGGAGGGACTGGATGGCGGTCGTCTGTCCTGAGCTTACGAACGTTTTCCAAGTAAACTTGAGGTCCCGTTTGGCGAACTGCGGGTGAGCTGATGAGCGATACGCTCCTCGGACGTAACGGACTGACCATTGCTCTAGGCGTGTAAGATGCCTACGATTCTCGGATGATGGCCAGAGGGTAGCTACAGGAGGAGATTATGGGGTCGTTCGACTATATTATGTGTCATCTGGAGACAAAGAATGGTGCGTGGCCGAACTCCTCTGATTACTTCATACCGATCCCCTTCGGTCAGTACATTGCGGCACGCTTCCGACCGTGATGGCTCGTATAAAATCCGGGACATCCGGTTCAGCCCGGATGCGAGTGAACTGCTCACGGCCGAAACAGACGGGAAGATACATGTGAGTGATTGATGTGGAAGGGTTTGCTTATCTGACACCCATTTATCGGTCTATTAAAGCTCTGGGACGTGGCGAGCCGGTCCATCGCCTACACCTTCAGCGGTCACAGAGGTTTTGTCTTGTCGATCGATGTCTGTTGGACCACGAACTGGATGGTGTCATGTGGGGCTGACCAAACAATCCGAGTTTGGGCCTTACGAGGAGAAGAACAACGCCTTCTGCGAATCCACAAGCGGAAGCGACGAGCGAAATCAAACGTGCAGTGCGTGGCGATCTCACCTTGCGGCTCGAACATCGCCGCAGCCGGACAAGACGTCTGCGTGTACGTCTGGGACCGAGCTTCGGGAGAAATAAAACGAAAGTTCCCGAGGGAGGACGACGCCGTTCGGGCCATGACGTTCGCTTCGGATTCAAGTCTGCTCACCGCCAGTCGGTGTAGGCAGATATCTAGATGGATCGTGGATAGCGATAGGGAGTCTCCGGAGGTCTCGAGACTGAGCCTCAGTGACGAGGGTCCGAATGGCGGTGACGAGACGCCCGGTTCAGCCACGAAAAAGGCGTTACCGGCAGATCAAGTAAGTGCACGGCGCTATATCGAGCGGCCCGAAGGATTCTTACCAGTGAGGCGTTAGGTGGTCCGATCCGTCGCCATTTCGGAAGATGGAACCTGGGTTGCATCGGCGACCTATGATGGCCAAATCCGGCTAACGGACATTAAAACTGGTGTCACACGCTGTCGCATAGTAACGACTCCTGGCGGATATGGTGAGCACCCTTTTGTGTGTCTCTATGCTCTGTGTACTTACGGTCAATTGTCAATGAGCACTCGCGTTCGATCCACGAACAGATGCAACTGTGGGGGCACTTGCAAGCGTACAAGATAGCAAGGTTATGATATGTGAGCTCACTGGCAATTTCGTATAATCTGCGTGGAATGACGTGATTCTGTTTGCAGGGGAGTTCCATAGGGAAGGAAGCGATGGCCACATCAGAGTTCCAAACAACGAGTCGTCGCAAACTGGGTCAGACTGAACCCTTTTGCGAGCACAATACTTGGGTTGGGAATTTACGCTAGAATTGCTTATATTTGTGTAATTTGCATTGCGCAATCTTAACCAGGATTTGAGAATCGACTTTTCCGGCGGTGGGGGCTACCTCTGATTGGAAATTAAGAGAAATCCGGTCCGGGGGGTGAACACTTAATGACAGTAGACGCCGGAACATTTGGATCGGGCAAACAAAACAAGCTTCGGTTGGAATGACGGCGCTTCTTTGGTCGTTAATGAAGTGTTTCTGTCAGGGTCCTGTCAGACGGCGAGGACTCAGTAATGCCGCGACTGGGAGACTCTATGCCGTCCTTTCGTTACGCCGAGTACACATACTCATAAAATGTAAGTACACGGCCGCAACCATCTTGGCACGTCTGCAAAGCTTGTTCAAACCACACCGACTATGCTCGCTGACCGACTTACTCAACGTGGTCGACTGCCCCTTCACTCACGACAGTGGCAGTTCTTGGGCTCGACCCCAGGTGTCCGGCCCAGTCGAGCTGTTTTTCTGCTGGTCGGAATCACAATTTTGGTCGTGACCACCTCTCAGTTCTATTCCCTGCCTGTCACTAGACCTCACGTTTTCGAAGGGTATTACGACTACCTACAGCATCGATTCGACCACTTAAAAGAAACGAAGAAGATCGCCGCACCCAAGCCACCTCGAAAGCATTCTTATGAAAAGCCACCGACGCATTATTACAGACCGGATGGGCACGTCGACGTCAACTTGAAATCGACCCACCCGATCTTCGAGCTCGTTGCACGAGCCGAAACTCAATGGAAGGCAAAGCACGCTATGGCTAGTACGAGTCTCGAGGAAGCTGTCGAAGAATATCGTGCGCGCTACCAGCGGCCACCTCCAGCAGGTTTCGACAAATGGTGAGAAATTACTCCGTTCCCTCGTCCACGTGCGGATGTGCCGCCGGGACCCGCGGTCCAGGGACCGATCGCACATCAACGTCACACCACTAACCACTGGTATTATATTGTAGGTGGGAGTACGTTCAGGAGCACAATGTGCTGCTGCCCGACGAATATGACAGGATATACTACGATATCGAGCCCTTTTGGGCAGTGGATCCCAAAAAGCTTGCTGAATTCCAGACCGAGTTGGCGGCGAAAGATGTAGGTATCCATTTGCTGATCGTAACGCCAAAAACTCACAGCTTTGATAACGTAGGGCTCGTTCACCATCACGAGCAGCAGAGGAAAGGTCACGGTCAATGTACCGCTTCCCTCGCCCAAGTACGCTGGAACGAAAGAACATGAGTTTAGGACTCGAGCGAATGGTCAGCTGGACCTTTTGAAATCGGTAGAGCGATGGCTGCCCGACTTCAAGGCTACGTTCTCGAATGATCGATTGCCGAGGTAAGCATGCACCTCTGGGCTGCCTTTTACTAGCGTTTAAACATTATATGTCCGGGTGGCCAGTCAAGTCGTGAGGGCACACATCAGGGAAGCCGCCGTCCGCGCTGCGAGGGACGGGAGAGGTAAGATCGAGCATTTCTCACGTTCCGATCATTCGAGATTAACCATTGAGCTTGCAACAGTGGTGTGGGGGACGAATAACGGCTCAAGACGAAAATTAGGGTGGGGTGCTTCTTGCCCCCCTGCTACCCCGTTGGCGAAACAGAGATCCGCCACACTCCCAGACTTAACAGCGATCTGGGCGAACTCATCCAAATCTCTGATCTACGACCATCCTGCAGCAATGGATCCCTGCAACAACCCATCACTCGTACACTTAAGCGGACTTCTTCAAGCGGAGATTCCGCTACGTCCCGCGACTTCGCTCGTTCCAAGCTTTACGACCTGCACGACAACTCTCCACAACGATATCCTCTCCGTCCCTTCAGATGACTTCCTTGTAGGATCATTCACAGATGTTGCATGGAATCGCAA
>WSUD01000430.1:0-15969 GCA_019633495.1 Tulasnella sp. 427 | reverse complement strand
TGTCAATTTCGCCAAGCCCATTTTCACTTTCGCTTGTGAACTCTTCCTTCCGACCACCGATGCGTACCGTAGTTTCGGCTTCAAGACCATCGAAATGGCACTTGGCTTCCTGATCGAACTCCTCTCGTAAACTCTCTATGTAATCGTTGCCACCGTATGGTGTGCCCCGGAGTTTGCCTATCGAAGAAAGGTGTGGTCAATGTTTGGGTTGACGTCCGGAACCTGACGAAACGGAGACAATCTTTTCTCACGTCTTTCATAATCCGCGAATCGTTTGGAGACGATGATAGACCCCTCCAGAGCGCCTGGTGCAACAGATCTCAGTAACACAAACTGTGATCCGCCGGGGTGTACATACAATCAGGTGCCATCTGCTCCTTCAAACGTAGTGGGCTTCGCGTCGTAACGATGAACGAGGAGACGTCAATTGTCCCGCCGCCGAGGTCCGCTACGACGATTCTCGTTCCTTCCTGGTCAGGAGTTTGAGCGAGCGTCGTTTCTTTCATTTCGCCTCGGGCTGACCTGAAGAGACGTTCCGGCGAGTCCTTTATCGATGCACCAATGGAAGCTGGCTTCACCCTCGGTCACGAATTCAATCCTCTCGCGACCTTCAGGGGTATCTGGAATAAGGCCGCCACGTATCGCAGCCTCGCGCATCTTTCCCTGTTGATAGGCACCCCACCCGTTTGGGTGGCTGAGGACTCATAAGCGAGCGTTTCGACTTTCGTACGGAACAAAATGTACCTCAAGACAAGATGGGCCGTTCCACTCATGGATGACCACACGCTCCATCCATCGATATGAGTGTCTATGATGTGCGTTCGAACGCACTCATACATATACTTGAGGAAGTCTCCAAACACACCAATCACATCACGATCGTAGGGCATTTCGACCTGAGGGGCTTTGATCGCCATGGAGGGGGGACGCAGCCCGAGCTTGAACCTGAAGTTGAATTAGAACTCACCGTAAGTCTCGCCGAAAGTAAATCAACGTTATAAACGGTGCCTTTCTTACCATTCAGTTTTGATCCCCTTCTTATGCCTTAGTTTTCTGACTTCCGAGCCGCACGCGAGAAGCTCGCCGCTAGGGGAATAAAAGAGAACAGATGGGACTTTCGAGTTGCCCTCTTTGTTCTCCTGACCTTTGTATCTACAGAATTAATCTTGGATGAGAGTATGGCGCCTCACTGATTACGGGTTCACGTACCCGTTCACGTTGTATACTTCAGGGGGTTTTCCCGCTCGGAGGATGGTGTACGCAGCGCCACTAAACGTTGTACCCACATCAATGGCAATCACGAGCATGGGCCTGGAGCCTTGATACGTGGAGCGGATAGTCATTTTCGAGAGATTGCGAGGGTTACATTCCCGTGTCTCTTGTCGCCGAGCGGACTTCTTATGCTCGTTCGAAGTGATCCCCTCGCCGTCTATCTTCAACCTGGTGCCAGGGAGCTTGTCCAAAGATGGTAAAGTCAAGGGGATCGTCTATTCCCAGACATTCCAATTTCCCAGACTTCCACTTTCTCAGACTTTCTTACCTCCGTCTGCGGGCACGTTTGCTGCACCATCCCCGTAACATTGGCTTGTCTATGGAAGGTCACTTCCGTATTTGCTTAGCTTGAGGATCCATTTCCGGTAGTAATTTTCAACGACTGGTAAAGTGGGCGTTGGTCGATAATGGTCATTAAGTTCTCCTACCCATGCGCTGGGCAGACAGCTCGGCTCGTTTTCCGGTCGATCATTTCACATTTCACAGATCTACCCGAGAAGTCCGCTCGAGTCTGGGAGATCCTGGTTTTGACGTGCAAGTGAACCACCCCATCACAGCATCATCGGATAATCTCATCTTGGGAGCTTGCCAAGAGTCCGGCTACCGTTATCGGAAGCCCATGCAGGCGACGCTTCATCGTAAAATTTTCAACACCCATTATAATTGAGCGGTGGAGTTTAAGTACAAAGGTCGATTGCCGCCCTATGATATCGTCGTACTCCGAGTCGCAAACCGCTCCTCCGAATACCCCACAGTCACTATGCGCCACCCAACTCATCACGTTGAGCAAAACGAGCAAGATCCAGACCATAGAGGAGATCGTAATTCAAAGGAACACAGCGGTGAGGGATCGTATCTGTGCTTCGCACTGACTTGCCACTGACTTGCCCCCGCCCCCAGGCGGATTCTTGGGGTGGATTGGTCTTTCGCCCGAGCCTCCTCAACCTACCCTTCAAGAGTATCAACGTCTCAAGGATACAGTCTTTCGTCTCGACAAAGATCTAAAGTGGTATGAAACCCAGACTAAGGAGAAAGATATCAAGCTAAAGCAGAAGGATATCGAGCTGAAGGAGAAGGATATTGAGCTAGAGGACCTGAAGAAGACCCTATGCATGTACGATGCCTGCGCCGAAGCGGACATTATCAAGAAAGTCGACTCTATCAATACGACAACTAGCAAGTTTCTTCGGGATACCGCGAGGTCCTGGGTTAAGAGCGCCTCCAAAGTTCCCGAAGAGCTCGTTACAGTTGTCGTGCCGGACGACGATCTGCAGCACCTGAGGGAGGTCATCGGCACCAGCCTCTTCAAAGCGCTTATGGTAGCCAGACTTGAGAAAGCGACCGCGGCGTACAATATCCTTCAGTTTGCTTGGCAAGCATCGATTGTCGCGGTCGTTACGAAGGTCCTGGGATCCTTCTCGGCGGGACTTGCTGCATCACCAGAAGGCTCGGCGATCGACAAGACCCTGCAAATGATCTCCGTTGAGGTGATGAAACGAGGTAAGTGAGCTTCTGGGAGTCAGGAAGAAGTTCTGAAACGACCCTTTCTTTCAGAAGTACAACCTGCGTACGGTCGCTGGCGCTTCCTCACCTATCGGCACTCGAGGGGCATCGTTCCCGAGGAACAAGCGATTGAGATCTACGTGAACGATGCGATGAAGACATGTCGAACTGCGGGACAAGTTCTCTTGAAGAACCGATGCCCGGCCCCAGCAGCCTTCGCGACTGTCTTCGAACCCAAGCTGAAGGACATCATTAGGCACGCATTCCAACTTCTCACCGACATCCAGGAAAGCATGATGACGACCAACTTCGAGCCGTACGTCCCGCCTAGTGGGATTCCGTTCGAACCCAAGAACATGGACGTAAACCCGCAGGATAAGACTGATTACGCGGGTGACGTGGTCGTCTGCGTCACGGGCGTTGGGTTGCTGTATTCGCGAAAGAACGGACGGGAGAGGACTAACGAAGTCCCGATGAAGGACGTATTCAAGAAGCCCAAGGTTTTGACGGAAGCGAATCTGAAAGATATCGTTGCCTGAACCACAAGCTGCGGAGTAGAATTATGCATAGAGCAGATCCGGGTAGCACTGAAGTTGTCTGGTCACCGGGGTTTGGAACTAAATGTCGTAATACATTTGTCGTCACGTGACTCAGCTCCGCCGAACCGAAAGTACTATCCCTCTGTATGTTTGTTTCTCTTGAAGGTTGAGTGGACAGCATATCGACAAGGAAATGTAACTGCCCCCTTCTCTCGCGCTTAGAAAGAGTGTCAAATGATGCGTCGTGACGCAGCCGCTCCTGACCCTACTCTCATGTACAAGTGATATTTCGGTACAAACTCGCATCTCTCAAGGACAATACTAAATCAGTGTGCCGCGCGATTTGAGAAATTCTGTACCATATCAAGTATGTAATGGGCAAGTGGTGAAGTTAACGAGTCCTGAGTTGACTAATAATAATCCTCCCACATGCTGTTGGCCGGAGTCCTGCAACGGAGTTGTCAATAATGCGTGGGCATAGGTACTTTTCACTGTACCTCTTCTTGACACCCTGTCCGCCATCCGATCCGTTAGCTCGTGTATCCTCCTACAAGCACCCAACTCACGTTTTCTTCCCATTCAACGTGTGCCTTGATCTCGACGGTCCCCAAGGTGATAACAATCTCAAAGCTTACAGCATAGTAAGCACCGTTCTTCCCGGTTCGTTTTGTCATTGCCGACGCTGGTATATCGCAACGAAACCACCCGATGTCTTCAAATGCGTTAGCTGAAAATGTTACAGGTCAACCCGACGGGAGCGAATCAGGAGGCAACAAAGAGTCCCTTACGATCCATGTCTGTGAATGTAACTTTGTCGCGGATGCCATTATATTTCTGGATGTGTTGGTTCCAGCTGGTAGCTTCTGGTCTACGATATGGGCTGCTTTGCACATTTTGCCGGTATACGCTGTCTACTTTCACGAGTTCTCCCTCATCGCAATTGTAAGCCTTGAGATGCCGACACTCTGATACTAAGACTCACCTTTTTTACCAATGTAAAGAACCCTCCAGTTACGTATGTTATCCCAGAGATACTGTCGGTGCTGAGAAGGTGGGTCCTCGCTCGATGCTCTGGATTCGAAGGTTCGTAACCAGGGCATAAAGACACCCCGTATGTATGCCGCATTCTTCTCTCGGCAATGTTGCGGTCGAGATAAAAAGCCACGCCTCCGTGAGCGACAGCTTTGGCGCTGAATAATAACATGCTTAGATAAGCATCCAAGAAAGAAAGAGAACCATACAATTACGTGTTACTGTCCGCCCTCTTAACTTCGATATTAATTCCGGAGGCTTTCAGGCGTCGTCTAGTCTCGCTCAGCATCCACGGACTTGCGGCAAACCCTCCAACAAGGAACACGTGCTGTTCGAGGACAGGATGTGAGGTCAAGAAGATCCCGTCAGAAAAAAGTGGCCTATAAAACTAACCGCATTCCGCTGTCCGCCGATATGCTTCCGAATGGCATCTACAGTGGCAGCTACTGAAGGCTCAAAAGCATCGACGATATCTTTCCTGATGGTGGTGCGCATCAGTCGTATATCTTTCCAGCTAGTAGAGTGACTGACCTGGGAACTTCCAAGAGACCAAACTCAATCTTGCAGAGACCATTCTCGTCCTCAAAGTTATCCCGTCGGCCTCCTATCCGGATGTATACTTCGGGGTCTCCGTTTTCACGGAAAAGGCATTTCGTTTCGTCGTCGAATTCCTCCCGCAATGTCTCCATAGAGTCATTGTCCTGATACGGGGTTCCTCGAAGCTTTCCTATCACAAAGACATTTGAGCTACCTCGAACGGATGTCACGCATCACTCGTACGTTGCGTAGCCTTGACAAATCGATCCGTTACCGTAATCGAGCCAGCGACCGCACCTTTTTGGAAAATAAAAAGTTGAGTGCGTAATGAGTGAAGTAAGCTATTCCCCTAGCTTACACTCAGGTGCCATTTGCTCCTGGAGACGAAGTGGTCGGGGTGTCTTCACAAGATATGATGAGACATCGACCGTACCTCCTCCAAGGTCCACTATCACCAAGTGTGTGTTCTCCTAAAGCACCTGCTGAGCAACCTTTAACTAATGTAAAGGTATCACTTACTTTTAATGCGCTGTCCGCGATTGCCTGATCTATGCACCAGTGGAAGCTCGCTTCACCCTCCGTGACAAACTCGATTCTCTCCCGGCCGCCCGCAGTGTTGGGTACAAGGTGGCCTTTGACGGCAGCCTCGCGCATTTGACCCTGCTGAAGTGAGCCCCACCCATTGGGATGGCTTTGAACCGTTAACATTGGCGTCCTTCAAGCTGTTAAAAAGGCATGACCGGGCTCACCTCAAGACGAATTGCGCCGTTCCCTTGAGCGACGACCAGAGGCGGTTTCCGTCAACGTGAGTATTGATGATATGATCGCGAACGCAATCAAACATGTACTTCAAAAAGTCTCCAAAGACATCAATTATCGTGCGGCCCGGGGGAAGATTGACTTGTGGGGTATCTATTCTGAGCGATTGAGGTCGGAGTTCCAATTTGAACCTTTATTATCATGATAACGAAAAAGGCTCGGTTCTATGATAAAGGACAGCCAGCATTCATCTCGCTCACCATTCCGTTCTAATGCCCTTCCTCGGTCCAAGTCTCTTGGTCTCAGCGCCACAGGCGATGAGTTCTCCCGACTCGGAGTAAAAGAGAACTGAAGGTACTTTCGTGTTACTTTCTCTGTTTTCCTGCCCTTTGAATCTGTTATGATCACTGAGCTTACTAGAATTGTGTTAGGTGTCAAAGGATCTGACCCACCCTGTCACGTCGTAGATCCGAGGAACCTCTCCAGGGACGAGGAAAGTGTAGGAGGCCCCACTGTAAGTGGTACCCACGTCTATCGCCACGGCAAGTAGAGACTTGGAGCCTGTGAACGGTAAGCGGGGATGCATTGTTGGTTGAAGGTGAAATTTCCAGACCTAACTTCCTCACGGTCTTATAAGTCGTCGAGAGGGACCTCTCCGGCGCTTATCGAACATGTGTACGATGGCAACGTTGCGCCCGAGAATCCGCAGGACGACTCCCGTGCCTCGACCTTTTCAGGCCCAATATATCTGATGGGCTGATACCGGATGAAACGTGTTGTAACTCGTGCGAGCGATATAAACAGTCATCGATGACATGAAGCGGTTCCGCTCCCATCGCCCTTCTACCATCCGTAGTCTGAGATTAGCCCAGCAATGAGCCGTTACCCAATTCGTCAAGATAGAGGCGATAGACGCTCGGGCTACTCCGAGGCGGGAGGACTCGGTGGCCGGCAAGGGAAAGGACCAGACGAAGCCCCTAGTCGACCATCGCCCGTTACACCGCCAATCGGCCCACCGACAAGCTCAAGCAAGGAGAGCTCAATATTCAAGAGGTCCTCCTATAGCGTATCTTCCGCCCCAAACAAGTGGCAACTTGGGGGAACAAGATTGACTTCCCCCTTGGAGCGCGAAAATCGCGAATTGCAGGCTCAAATTCAAGAGTTACGCGACAGCCTAAGCTTGAAGGAGCGGGAGTACAGGGATCAGATGAGCGCCAAAGAGAGCGAGCTGGAAGAGCTGAAGAAAGCGCTCTGCATGTACGACGAATGCTCGGAAGTCGATGTTCGCAACATCGTCGACGGGATCAACACAAGGATTCAAAGCCTCGCCCGCAATCTAGCCGTGCGATGGACCAAAGAAGCTTCAAAAGGTCTTACAGGAGCGGAAACCCGCGAAGCAGCTGGAGGAGCGGAGGTGCAACGGCTTCGAGAAGTTATCGGAACACAACTGGTCACTACTCTGAGCGATTCCTCCCTTGGCCGGAGCCAGTTTAGTGCCCTATTTCTCCAACTCGCTTGGCAAGCCTCCCTTGTTGCCGTAGTCCATAGAATCTTGTCCTCCTTTTCGGCGATTCTGTCCATTCATCGCGACGGACTTGCGATCGAAAACGCGTTCCTGGCCCTTTCAGGTGCGGTTCAGCGCGGAGGTAAGTGTTCATTTCCCTTCAGACTTCTGCGCTTATGCTCATGGACTCCTGTCGTTCTAAAGAGGTCCAACCAGCATACGGAAGATGGCGCCTCGTTACCCATCAGTACTTGGCGGAGGTTTCCCCAAAGCGCGAAACAGCGGTCCAGTCCTATGCAAACGAAGCGCTCGGACTCTGCTATACGGCTGCTCAACTAGGCATGAAGAGCTTCTGTCCTAATCCCGAGTCACTCACCAAGGCATTTCAAGATCAAACAAAAGACATCATAGATCAAGCGTTCCAGTTGCTCACCATCATCCGAGAAAGGTCTGTCACAAAGAACTACGAGCCGCAAATCCTGGCCAACGGCAGAACGTTCCGCCCCGAGAAGATGTCGCTTGGCAAGCAGGATACCGAATACGCGGAAGACTTCGTGGTCTGCACCGTCGGACTTGGATTAGCATACTCCTATAAGAAAGGACGGGAAAACACCGCAGAGTTGTCTCTCCAGATTTTGAGGAAGCCTCAGGTGCTCACGGGAGGCAATCTGAACGATCTCGTTGCTGGTTAATTACGATGTAGCGTCTGTCAAACAGAAAACCGATGGTAGTTTAATCAATGAATACAACTAGGCCAGTACGACTCCGGCTCCGTTGCGACTCCGAGAGAAGTACGAACCGCCAGCCCTTAACGTTATAAGGCGGGCGCATCAGCACCCGAAGCAAGCCTAACCGAGAACCAACATAAGTACACCTCATTGCTCCCATATATCTACTCCCCCTCCCCGGTTATCTCTGATGCTACTACAACTAGAATCTACATCATCAAAGAAGCGTATTAACCCATTTCAAGCTTAAGCTTTAGTCATGGCGGTGATTCTGAGGTCCCTTACCGTCCCAAGGGAAGGACGCGAAACAGAGTGTTGTACGTAATCATCACACATGAACACAGTCTTTATTAAGGTTTAACAGAATTTCTTGCAAGTAAGATTGCACGCGAAACCACCGGACTAGACCTAGTAATAATCCTCCCACATACTGTTCGCTGGAGTTCTGAACGAAGCAAATCAGTATAAAATCGCGTAGAAGAGTGTCAACCGTCGTTGCATACTTCTTTTTCACGCCCTGCAAACAATCACATTCAGCAAATGTCCGCTCTCCGAGAACTTGATCGTATCCACTCACATTCTCCTCCCACTCGACATGCGCTTTAATCTCAACGGTGCCAAGGGTAATGACGACATCATAGTCCACTGCATAGTAAGCACCGTGTTTCCCAACTCGTCTCGTCATTGCTGACGCTGGGATCTCACAGCGGAACCACCCGATATCTTCGAACGCCAATGCTATCAACAAAGATTGGTCAGTTTAGCCCGTAATCAATAAATGGCTGTTGGCTCACGGTCCATGTCGCTGAATGTAATGTTGTCTCGTGTACCGTTATACCGCTCTATGGACTGATTCCAGCTTGTGGCTTCCGGTCGGCGAACCGCCTCACTATGCACATGCTCCCGGTAGACACTATCTACTTTTACCAGCTGACCCTATTGATTGTGTCAATTGCCAAGAGCGTTCTTATTTTCACCTACTATCTTACCTTTTTCACGAGGGTAAAGAAACCCCCCGGAATGTATTGGATCCCGGAGACCGGATCCGTCTGCATACTTTTCTTCCGGGTCTCATGCTCGACATTGGAAGAGTCGTAAGATGGACGTAGAGATACGCCATATGTGAATCTCATCTTTCGCTCTGTGACGTTTCGATCAAGGTAGAAGGCTGCCCCACCGTGTGCTACGGCTTTAGCGCTATATCGGAAATTAGCCCCGACAGTTAGCAGAGTAAAGATATAGGGAAACAGGGAGTCTCGGATGTCAGACGAACGTATTGCTGTCTGCTCTCTTGACTTCAACTTTGATACCTGCGGCTTTCAGGCGACGTCTAGTTTCGCTAAGCATCCACGGACTTGCTGCAAATCCTCCGACCAGAAAAACGTGCTAGTTACCTCAGAAAGAAAAAGATTAGTGAGAAATATTTATGCAAGGGATCACTTTCGGGATGCGCACCGCATTTCGCCGATGGAGTAGATGTTTCTGGATCGCCTTGACGGTGGCTTTCACCGAAGGCTCAAACGCATCAACGATATCTTGCCTTAGGAAAGATCTCAGCCCCAAATATTCAATGCATAGCAGGAATGCGTATTCTTACCTAGGAACCTCCAGAAGGCCAAACTCAATCTTGCAGCTGCCGTTCTCGGTTTCGAAGTTCTCTCGTCGTCCGCCAATACGAATGTAAACTTCAGACTCGCCGTTCTCGCGGAAAAGGCATTTTGCTTCCTCGTCAAACTCCTCACGAAGTGCGTCCATGTAATCCTTGTCATGGTAGGGGGTCCCCAGTAGTTTTGCTGTCGTAGCCAAGTGTTATCCCAGCGGATGATGCGTAGCTCGAGGTTCTGAGAAGCCTTACCCCTGGTAGCTTTGACAAACCGATCGGTCACGGTGATCGATCCAGCCAGCGAACCTTCAGGCTCAGGTCAGATTAGAAGGCTGAGTGTGGTCTCTTCATACTGCTTACACTCGGCGGCCATGTGCTCCTCGAGACGTAGCGGCGAAGGGGTTTTGACGAGAAAAGACGATACATCTATTGTACCTCCTCCGAGATCCGCCACGACTATATTGGTACCCTCCTGCCAGAAAATTTGTTGCGTGATTTTGGAAACAAAAAGGAGACAAAACTGACCTTGAGCGCAGCCCCTGCTATCGCCTGGTCAATGCACCAATGGAAACTCGCCTCGCCCTCTGTCACGAACTCGATTCTCTCTCTTCCCGCCGAAGTATTTGGGACAAGACCCCCTTTAATAGCTGCCTCGCGCATTTCTCCTTGTTGATATGATCCCCATCCGTTCGGATGACTGTTCATAGTCAGTATCATTAGTCATGCAGTAGAGCTGGTATCCTACCTTAGGACGAAATGCGCCTTCTCTTTCAGGGAGAGCCATTGTCGATTACCATCAACGTGGGTATTAATTATATGCTCTCCAACACACGCAAACATGTACTTGAGAAAGTCTCCAAACACATCGATTACTGTACGTCCCGGCGGCAGGTCGACTTTCGGAGTATCGATCCGCAGCGACGGTGGACGCAGCTCTAATTTGAACCTTCGAATCGTGCAAGAAGAATTTTTAGCTGATGAATGTCTAAGTGATTATAAATCTGCTGACCACTCCGTTCTAACTCCTTTTCTGTGACCAAGCCTCTTAACCTCGGCTCCGCAAGCGAGCAGTTCGCCGGTGAGAGCATAGAAGAGTACGGATGGAACTTTCGTATTGCTTTCTCGATTCTCTTGTCCTTTAAATCTGATGTTATCAAGGATCAGCGCAGCGCAGCGCAAGCATTAGGAGGATTGGGATGTACCCAGTTACGTCGTAAATTCGAGGGACCTCTCCAGGCGTCAGGAATGTGTACGATGCCCCACTGTATGTAGTACCAATGTCGATGGCAATGGCAAGCCCGGGCTGGGAGCCGGAGTAAGGCGAGCGGAGGGGCATTATCTCTCAATGATAGAAGTCTGTGTTGCATGCGTTGCTCGTGTGTCCGGGCTGCTTTAACGTGTTCATGGGAGGGACCTCTTCGGCGCTTAGAGGACATGTGTACGATAGGCTGCCGAGCTTCTGACCTAATGGGGCTAGAACACTCATCTTATCGCCGCATCTATTGATACTTGGCTTTATCTGATGGACTTCGCGTCCTACGCACACGGGAGGATGATTGTCCTCAGGCGAGCAGCGGTTCTTTAATAAATCCCCCCTACAGCAGAGATCACCGCTACCTACAGCACGACAATGAGTCCGGAAGCCTCTAGCCACGAACACAGTGATCATGAAGTAGAAAACTTCGACGGGAAGACCATTCCCCACATCGACGAAGCACCGAAAGACGGCGGCCCAGTCAAGCCGATAACGGAGAAAGCGCACCATGCCGAGAGGTCCGACGAGACAGGTCACTCCTCGAGGACAGCAGAGCACTCCAACAGATCGAATCCGGGATCAAACTGGTGGCCCTTTGGTGGCACGGACCAGGTTTCTCAGCTGGAGTACCAGAAGCGAGAGCTTGAAAAGCAGGTCGCCCATCTCCACAAAGTCTTCAGTTCGCGAGAAAACGACTACAGACAAGCCCTCGCCGAAAAGGATAGTCAGCTTAGCGAGAAAGATGCAGAACTCGGAGAGTTGAAGAGGACCCTGTGCATGTACGATGAATGCTCCGAGGTCGACCTCAAAAGCATGGTAGACGGAATAAATACGCGGATTCAAAGTCTTGCACGGAATCTCGCGGTGAAGTGGGTCAAGGCGTCCAAGTCTTCGGGCGAGGATCACAAAGCCGTGCTCCCCGAGATGAAGCTTGATGACTTGAAAGAGGTCATTGGGGTCCAGCTGGTCGACGCTCTCAAGAACGGCTCGGTGGAACACACTCGGTACATGGCAGTCTTCCTCTCATACGCTTGGCAAGCGTCTATCGTCTCAGTCGTACACGATATTTTGGGCTCGTTCTCGGTCTCTCTGGCGACATCCGCTGAGGGGTTCCATTTCGACGACGCCTTACAAAGACTTTCGCGTGCTGTGAGCCAAGGAGGTGAGCTATGACCTCTTCCGTCTCACATCATCATGCTCGCAGACGATAAACCCCTCTCCCAACTTTAGAGATGCAGCCAGCGTATGGTCGATGGCGTTTAGTTACCCACAAGTACCTGAAACAGGTCATGCAGGATGAGGGCCCTGGGATCCAGTACTACACGGATCGAGCGATCAACCTCTGCCAAACCGCTACTCTCTTGGCCCTGAAAAGCCGCTGCCCAGACACCGAGACATTCAAGGCCGCCTTCCTGGATCAAACAAGGGAGATCGTTCAGGAGACCTCCAAGCTGCTCACGACCATTCAGGAAAGAATGGTGACGACAAATTACCGCCCCTACCTTTTCAAGAACGGTCGAACATTCCGGCCCGAGAAAATGGCTCTAGGAAAGCAGGATACCCCATTTCAAAATGACTCTGTGGTTTGCACCGTCGCGCTCGGGATGCTCCATTCGCGCAAGAGAGCGCGCGAAAACTCCGAGGAGGAGCCACCGTTCTTCATGTTCTCGAAGCCACAGGTGTTCACGGAAGGGAACCTCAACGACTTGATTGCAGGCTGACGTTAGGGTTGATTGAAAAGGACGGGATGAAATTCTGGCCATAGGGTTTAGCTTACATCGTAAAAATGCATACGTAGCTGCAGATGTCATCGAAGTACGAAATGAAGACATGTACTGGATCCGCACAAGTCGACCTTCGGAGCTTACATCTAATCATTAAAAAGTTAACATTAGATTGATTCGTTTTATCAGCAAGCGCTTGCCTTGGCATAAGATCTATACGTGATGGACAGAGACATCAGTGCACGAATTTTAGTACCCTATCGCTGACAGGCATCATCAGGCCGCGCCGTCTTCCACGACATCCACGGAACCGTAGTCGACCCGCGTTGGTAACAGCATATCCTAAAAGATTAAGCAGCGCGACTTATGTCTTTGAGGCACGTATCCTAAGCGTAGCAGAAGGGAGTTGTAAGAGAGACCTTCAATTCCAGCTTGCGAGTGGCGAATATGGGTCAACGACAGGGAGAACGACGTTTGGATCTATTTGCTTTCCAACCCTCCAACGAACGCCCGGCCCACACGCAAAACCTGCGGCCTCTGCGTGCAGCCGATCTTTGGCCGACGTCATTTAGGCGAGGATCTCGCCAAACGTCGTAAGCATAAAGAACAGTAACAAAGTAAAGCTCGTTGGAGCCGACGTCCGACTTGGCCCCTGAGGTTTGAAAGGTCAGAATAAGTATCCTTTGCATGACTAACATATGTATCACTAATGACGACGATAAGAAGCCCGCTGATATGTGCAAGAGACTTTCGTTAGCCGATCCTCCTCGAGAAGTCACGTAGCCCGATCAAGTCGCATTCGTGCGATCGTTGGCGGCGCAATACTGAGAGCTTCGAAATTTAGGGCTGGGTCCGAGCCTTCGAATTTCAACTCGATCCCCGGCCGCTTCGCCGCGAGTTCGCCTTCGAAGAAACTTGAGAAGAAACAAAGAAAAGGGAAGGAAAAAGAAGGGTCATACCTCTTTTTTTCAGCTATCAACAAGATACGGGCCACCGGAACATCGCGATGGGTGCCGGTCTACCATGGAACGCACGCGTCTCACATCTCATGAACCTCCACCTAACATGATCGTTGTGTTCTCCGGGTAAAGTTGATGCTAACGAGCGTGCGCGTGTGTACCTTCTCATGGCATACACTTCCACCAACAGTGGCAGGCACGGGCGGAACGACCTAACCAAGGTTTTCCGCACCGTGTTTGTTTCTCAAGACTCGGACGAACAGTTTTGACGCGTGAGGACACTTGTCCCCGAGTTCCAGGGAATCTTGAAGAGGACAGTAAACAACAACGCTACCTCGTATTCCTATAAAATGGATTCATCACGGCTTTCTATAGTAGACATGTACAGGCAACAAAGCTCCGGCTCCAACTTGCTCCTTCCGGTTGATTTCCTCGTCTCAATTAGGTTTACATCGAGCTTGTGCTGATACCGGCGGTAACAAGCACTCGGCCCCATCGGGAGCAAAAAGTTAACGTTAACGAAAAGGAGGGACCTGGAACACTCGAATGGGGGAGAGAGACTCGCGGCGTGTAAACCGTGTGAGGTAGCGTATACGTCATACCTCGTGGGGGCTGCGAGACCGTGTTTTCCCATAATGGGAAAAAAGGAAAAGCAAGCTGCCAGCCGAAGCTCACACTTCCTCCGAACAACGCGAGATCGCCACTATTCGCGCACACCAACAAGGGGAAGTACTACGGAGTTTGAATTTGATTTTAAACATACAACATGTACTTTCTTGACGTACTCTTACAAGTGTGCTTAAACAGCCTACAAGGGGACACAGTCCGGCGGTAGAAGGAGAAGGAATGACGTCAACCCACTACTTGGTGGGAGAGAGAAAGATAAAAACGTGGGAGGGAGAGAAGGGGAACTAAGAAGGGCTGATACTCTATGTACAGGGGAAAAAAGGGGGTGCGAGCTCTACAGTTTAACAACTCGAACGAAATATAGATAGGGACGAGAGGGGAGGTTGAGACGTTGTGCTGAGTCGAATAAGATAAGTGGGTGTTTGGGGTTGGGTGAAACCAAAAGCACAGATGAGGAGAGAAGAAAAAGATATATGCACAAACAACTTTTGCTTTGTCCGAAGGAATATAAGCTCCAAGAAAGAGGGAGACCGAGGAAAGGAAAAAAGAGATGCCCCAAGATAATATCACCGAGAGAGAAAAGAGTCAGAAATGGATTATGGGCCCTCGGGTGTGTACCGGGGATGAGAGAGACAGCGCGGAGGCGGTGTCAGTTTCCCCTTGGAGAGCGTGTGGGTGAGTGAGGGAGGGAGGGAAAGACAAAGAACGCCGGAGCCGGGATCTGCGACGACGACCGATGCAGGTAAAAACCGCCGGAGAGCCTCGAGGGAACCAGGGGTGAGACCAAGGTCGCGTAAGTCACGACCAAAAACGGCCTTTTCGCAGGAAAGAGGCAAGAGGCATCACCAAGGGGCCGGTAACACAGCCCCTTGGCTCTTTCTCTCCCTCTTTTTCGCGCGGCGCCCTGGTTAACGCGTAGCGGCGGAGATGGAGGATGTTCCCGCCGACGCTCCGCCCGCCCGCGAGGCTGATGGCTGTTGCTGCTGCTGAGACCGAGCGGGGACGGGGAAAGGCGTGCTTATGGGTGGAAGCGCGGTGGAAGGTGGGAAGCGGTTCGGTGGGGGCAGTCGCACCGTGGACTGGGAGGGTGAGATCGACGGGTACGACGACGGTGGTGGTAGAGCTCCTCCTGCTCCCATCCGCTGCTGCTGCTGCTGTTGTTGTTGTAGTTGTAGCTGCTGTTGTTGAAGTATCCAAGAGTTGCCGCGGACCATGCCAGGTCGAGTGGAGCGAATGGTGGTCATGTCCGCCGTCCGAGCGGACTTTGGTGCGCCTGCCACACCGATGTCGTCTGGGGGCAGCTCGGTGGGTTCCAACGAGCCTCTCCTGCGCTCCAAGTACTTCTTCGGATCTTCACCCATGGGCACGGTGTCGAGGAGGTTGAGCCGGTCGTGGCCGACGTTGTAAGTTGGACCGGCCGGCGGGTGGGAGTAGTCCCTCCTGAAGGGGCTGTTTGGATCCTGGAGAAACGGTGAGTCGATGAGCGACGGTGGGATCGGCGGGCTGACGGGACGGGTGATGGTCGTGGTGCTCGTTCGGGAGCGGAGTTGCGGTGGCGGGTGATTCTGCAGCATGGAGCGCGTTGTTGGGTCGATGCCGGTGCGGGCCGGTGCTGAGGATGCGATGGGTCTTGAGGATGAACCGGGCATGCTCGAGGAGGTGGTCGACAGTTGAGGTCTGAGATGAGGAGGGTGGTGGTGGTGAAATTGGTGGACGATAGCAACGGCGGTCGTCATCATTGACGAAAGTGGGGGGGGGGGGCGGGAGGCTTATTTGGACGGGGGTTTTTATGCTCTTCTACCAGGTAGAGAGGGGGAGATATATTGATGCTGATGGGCGAGGCAGACGGGGAGGGGAGGGAAGGGCCTGAATGGGGCGTGCAGTGAAAGGGCGAGGAGGAGGATAGATGGGATGTATTTAAGAGCTT
>WSUD01000429.1:0-11486 GCA_019633495.1 Tulasnella sp. 427 | reverse complement strand
AATCAAGCGGCAGTCCGAGCAGCGATCAGTGCGAAGATTAATGAGCTCTACGGGGATGGAAGTCGAGGAGTTTTCGCCTTCGCCGCTGCCAACGCACCCTCAATCTCCGCAAGTGCCAAGGAGCTGGTCAGTAACACTCCAGCAACTCACGCCGCCCCTATGGAAGCGATGCGACTCTTCGCTATGCCCGCTGCGGCCCAAGCTCCACTTGCCGAGCCGTCCCCGACGACGGGATCCACGTACACCGACTGGGCCGCACGGATCCACGTCAATAAGTATATCACTGGCAGCAGCTTCTCTGTTCTGATCTTTTTGGGACCCGTACCCGAAGATCCCGCTCAATGGCGCACCTGCGAAAGTTACGTCGGAGCGCAACACGTCTTCGTGAATGGGTCTGCGGAGGAGTGCGAGAACTGCCGAGGGAGCGCCGATTCGGACGTAGAAGGGTTCGTGCAATTGAACAGGGCGATCGCCGCTCGGTCTGGTCTGGACTCGTTCGATCCCGATGTTGTGGAACCTTACCTGAAGGAGCACCTTGCTTGGAGGATTCTCAAGGTAAGCGCCGCACTGTGGCGTTCGGTCTTGTCCGCGCTTCCTTTAATTAATCAAATTGCTTCTCTTCTGGCAGGTCGACCGCTCTAGCTACGACGTTGCGGATGCTGCGTCACTTCAAGTGATTGTGATCGCGACCCCTCTCGGTTTTGAAAACGGTGCGACTTCCCCCCACGTTGGTGTGGGACGTCATTGTCATAGCATCACGGAAGGCCAACCCGGTGGTTATCACGCTCATTGAAATCCTAACAAGGTGTTACTTCTCATTGAATGTAGCTCTCAATATAATGAAAATCTCTGTCTGAAAGTATCGTAAATCTCGCCCTAGAGCCATTGTGTTGAACATCGATGGCGAGGGATTACCTTGCCCGTGGCGATGAGGCGGTGCGTACCTTGACAATGATATTAAAACCCATGACCAGCTCTATTTTAAAACAAGTTCAAATTCTTTGCTGTTTGAGAGGCAGGTGTGCAAGTGAGGCGCTTGTCAAAGTCGCACCATTTGTTTTCAGCGCAGTGACCGGGATTGACCAGTCCAGGGAAGCCGGCCGCCAAACTCCCAAGCCGCATCGCAGAACTCCGACACCGAGCTCCCTCCCCTGCCGTTGTTGTGGGAATCCTACCTTGCATTGGAAGTATGGGGTCGGTCTGTGGCTGCCGGATGACGTCGGTGGAGGCTGTCGCTGCTGGGATTCGTTCCCATTCGCCCGACTCCCTCATTAACCCTTGACTCGATCGATGACCCCAAAAACCACAACCCCAATCCTTATGCCGATGACTTGAGCAAGTTCTTCTGCGTGTCTCTTCCATGTCTTTGGGTTAGGAGACGGTAGGTGTTTGTGAGACTGTGACCTGAACCACCGCAGAGCCTTTGGACTTGTTCAATGAATCGTCGGAGCCGAAGCATTTGGATCACCTGCAGCGCTCCTTCCAAGCGCCTCGGCCATCGGCGAATTATTTTTATGGTTTTGGGGCGCTCTAGTAATATCGCGACTTGATCGCGATTTTCAACTCCGCCAGGCCCAATCTATTGATCACAAAGCATATAAAACCAAGCCTGCAACACTCCACAAGACCCCCAGGTCACATCCTCTACTGATCATTCCACATCATCTCGTCCATACTTCCATGTCCCAACACGCTGTTGTCACCGGTGTTCCTCGAACCCCTGCTCAATCCACCGCCCCTCCTCGACGGGAGATCAATGATTTAGTCAAAGACAAGATGCAGTTCTCCCTGTTCATCCAAGCACTTCGTAAGTCGCCTATATTCCATCACGTTGAAACACGCTCTGACCATGAACAACCTCAGAGGCGATGTATCAAACGTCTCAGAAAGACGATCTCTCTCACTTCGGCTTTGGAGGCATCCACGGCTTGCCTTTCCAACGATGGGAAACTTCCGGTCCAGGGAATCCAGTCGGCCGATGGGGAGGCTATTGTACTCATGGCTCAGTTCTTTTCCCGACGTGGTTAGTTGAAGTGACATTCCGTACAGAGGGGTAGAGCTTCTTGACCTGACGGCTCACTCATCCAGGCATCGTCCCTATCTTGCCGCCTATGAGGTAACACTACACGATCCATCTTTCGTTGACGCCACTAAAGGTACATATTCGCTTTATAGCAAGTTCTTCAAGGTTTCGCGGTCAAAATCGCCGCAACTTATACGACTCCGGACAAGACCCAATGGGCGAACGCGGCCCTTAACCTCCGATTGCCATTTTGGGATTGGGCCACCAATGCGGTTCCTCCCACTCAAGTGATCTCGGATGCTACGGTCACAATCACTACCCCCAACGGTCAACAAACCTCAGTCAAGAACCCGCTGTTGGCCTACCCGTTCAATCCCATCGACCGTTCGTTTCCTAGTCCATACTCCCGGTGGCCGACTACTCTCCGTCACCCAACGAGCGAGGGCTCTGGGGCGACGAGTAATGTCAGAGAGATGATTAGGTACGAAATAAGTCCGTCACTACCTCTTAGTACACTCAGTAACTCTTATCACCTCATAATAGTGACTTGCAGAGCGACGCGAATGACATTCGGTCCCAAACCTACAACCTCCTCACCCGAGTAACTACGTGGCCGGCATTCTCCAACCATACTCCTGGTGACGGAGGTAGCTCTTCCAGCAGCTTGGAAGCCATTCACGACGGTATTCATGTTGATGTTGGTGCTGATGGGCACATGGGTGACCCCGCCGTTGCCGGTGAGGACGAGCAAGAATCCAGATGATTGCTCTATAATGACTGACGTGTTCCCTTTGAAGCATTTGATCCAATTTTCTTCCTTCACCACGCCAACGTTGACCGCCTTTTGGCTTTATGGGGAGCTCTGAACCCGAACACTTGGGTGTCGACCGGCCCAGCGAACGGTGGAACTTGGACCATCTCGGGTAACGCGACAGAAACAGCTACTTCTGGTATGTAATCTGAGCCGGGTGGTAATAGCGGTTTAGACTAACATCAAAATACAGACCTCACACCGTTCTGGAACGGGGCCTCCACGTACTGGAATTCCAACGCCTGCCGCAATTTCGACACGTCCTTGAACTATACCTATCCCGAGTTCGTCGGACTTCAGGGACAAGATGCAAACACCGTTCGAACCAAGATTGGAGCTATTGTCAACCAACTGTACGGTGGTAGCACGCGCCGCAATTTCGCTTTCGCGACCGCCGGAGCCCAGGGCGCCACGGGCCAATCCATCGCCGCGGCTGCACAATCGATCTTGAACGTCACTCAGCACACCGACCCCGCTCCTCCAGCAGCGATGCAGCTCTTCGCGACACCCGCTTCCACTCCCGCCGCGGCTTCATCTCTCCGAGTTGCACCTCACACTGAGCAAGTCCACGTCGAGATCTCCGGGGGCGGCCAGAACAAGTTCTACGAATGGTCCGCCCGTGTCCACGCCAAGAAGTTCGAGCTCGGCGGGTCGTACTCAATCTTGATCTTCTTGGGACAAGTCCCTGATGACCCGAAGCAGTGGCGTTCCGCTCCGAGCTACGTTGGCGCCCAGCACGTCTTCGCGAACAGCCAGATGGAGGACTGCGAGAACTGTAGGAGGAACGCGACCGAGAACGTCGAGGGATTCGTAGCGTTGAACTCCGCGATTGCGGCGCATTCCGGATTGAACTCGTTCGATCCGCAGGTGGTTGAGCCATATCTGAAGAAGGAGCTGTCGTGGCGAGTCCAAAAGGTGAGTCTTGCGAGAGTAAAAATCACAGACTTTCTCGGTGTCTGACTTCTCACTTGCTCTTGCTTTAGGTGGACCGTTCTGCGGTTGATCTCAGTCAGCTCCCGTCGCTCCAGATCGTGGTAGTCGCTTTGCCTCTTCAACTCCATCACGGAGAGATGTTCCCCAAGGCGGGCACCCCAGTTCATCACCATGGAATTACTGAGGGCCGGCCAGGAGGTCATCATACAGCTTCTTCCTAAGACGGAGTATGTTTTCCAATGCGTTGAAAAAGGATCGATCTTGTACTAGTTTTATACTGTATTCGTGGTTTAGCTGATGTAATGAACCGAATATGTGCATGTCAATTGGCGCCTATCAAGCAGCTATATCTGGCACTTTTGAGAGGCGCAGAGCGACCGATGACGTGTCGCATCCGGGCTAAAGCGCAGGCGGCTGATCGTCCACCACATCTACCCCTTCCCTCTACTCCTCTTTTCCGACATGACGGAGTACAACGACTGGGCGGTCCGCATTCGAGTGAACAAATATCAGCTCAAAGGGAGCTTCTCCGTTCTCATCTTCCTAGGCGACATTCCGGAGGACTCCAAGGCGTGGATGTCGTCTCCGAGCTACGTCGGCGCTCATCGAGTCTTCGGCAGCGTCCTGTATGGAGAGGCAGAAAGCGACGAGCCAAACGCCATCGCGGAGGGGTTCGTGCAGTTGAATCAGGCGATAGCTGAGCGGTCAGGGCTGGCGTCGTTCGATGCGAAGGAGGTGGTTCCTTATCTGAAGAGCAATTTGGGATGGAGGGTTCAAAAGGTATCTCGAGCGCCTGCAAAGATTGGCAATTGGGCAGCTTAGCGATATGTTTGCTTAGTCGAATCGCTCTGTGGTTGACATCGGTGACGTCCCCTCGTTACAAATCATCGTAATCGCGACGCCGATGAAGATGAATGATGGACAAGGGTACCCGGAGCCTTGCGGTGACCCGAAGCACCATCATGAGGTTACAGACGGGAAACCAGGAGGGCATATGATTGAGAATGAAATGAAGGTTCGTGGAACCGAAGTGCAGTGTAGGCATTCAACGAAGCCTAATCCTGTCCCCCATAAGGCGGAACCGACATCATCGTTAGGCAAAACCCAAGCTTAAGTCGTTATCTTGGGTCTTTTTGAAAATAAAAGTGTCTTATATGCAGTATCAGTGGCTTTGGATACAGAACTGAACGATTGCATTGGTGGTTTTTTCGAGTTTGACTTATTCCCTCTTAGGATTTTGAAACCTTGCAACACAGACAGTACTGCGGTCAAGCAGTATAAGCTCCGCCGGCTTTCATCATCGCCTTTAAAATGAGTGCAGTTAGGGCGTGAGCGCATCATTTACCGGAACATTGGCATAGCAGAGAAATCGAGCCTTCCGTCATTCGATCCGGGCTATGTTACTCCTTAAGTGTATGTAGATGGCGAGACGCTAGATGTACACAGTTGTCCTGGGGATGTGACGTGTATGACGCAATAGTATTATTCGGAGGAAGGTTGGAGAGCTGGCTACTGAGGAGGACCTCGACGAGAATGCTGACCGGCATCAGGATCGAGGTTCATCGTCCTACCCGCAGTGGTCATCAAAATGTCTAGCACTTACCTGACAGAGCTTGACGAGTCCAAATCCAATTCTCACTGGCCTCGAAAGAGCCAAATTCAGGTACATTCGAGAGAACGAGTAGAATGTGATTCCAGTTGCTGTCGCAATGTCGCAAAACACTCGGCTCGGAGTCGCGGACATAACGGAGTTAAAGCTCATCTGGATCGAACACCACCTTCCTTCCGCACTTGTCCATCAGACCGGTTACAGCACATCAGGAATATTGATAAAGGCCGGCTTTAGACTGTAATGGGACTACTTCACGAGGCAGGCAGCACATTGCTCGAGAACTCCTTTGTGTATGCGAATCTGCACCCAGTCTCCTCTCGTGCTTGATCCCTTGAGATCTCATCTTGGATCCTATTAGCTCTCAGCGCGCAGCCGGTGGAGGTATTGCAGGTTCACTGGTCACGTTGTACATCATTCTCTGCAAATGGCATTTGCGTCTGTCCTTCATGCTGCCTACAACCTCGCCAGAGGGTATTCGTATGTGTACCCAAATGTACCCAAAATAGAAGACACCATCAATATTTAAGGCACATACAGTGAAGCCCCGAGGAAATTGCGTTCGTTTCTCTCACCAAATGATTTACCCGGTCATATCGCCACACTCCTCCCACACACACTGACGGAGGTCGTATAGTCTCCCAAAATGCAGGCAAACCGCGCGGTTGCTCTGAAGATATTTCCTTCTCGCTCTAGAGCCAACTCCAGTTGTCCTGCCCCTTCTCTCAATGTCTCCTCCGGCTACCGCAATTTCCAACGGATCGACAACCTCTCGACGTTCGCCTGAACCCACCCCACCTTCAACAATCGCTTCCGGAGCGAAGGGAGCTTTTGCATTTCATCCTCCTTGTCGATCACCGGACCGTCGTTACCAGACCGCATCATCAGTGTCAACCGTCGCTCAAGTCGTTACACCTCCTGACGAGCTCCCGCTCAGCGAACTAGCGACCTTTAATGGCCATCGACCAACTCAGGAACTGCCCTCCGGATCCATTTTACGTACGGCACCATCAACTCCAAACTTTGCATTTCAACCACCAACGTTTGCTTCGGTCAATCCGAGCGGCTCACAAATACGGTACCACTCACCTTCGAATGCCGCACGAATTATTCCTGAAAACAACCCGCTACTAAGACGAGTTGGATCGACAACTGAACCGGAAGAGATCCGAGAGACAGTTCAAAGCATGTTGCCAACGCTCGATGTCTATGTTCACGGACATGTACCCACACGGTCCGACTCCGATTCAAAGTCCGCCCAAAATACCATGATCGACAACCTCTCAGCTAAGGACGAGTACGATAGCTGCAGAGCCCTTGATCTTCCTAAAAATATTGAAAGGTACGAGACAAACTGAGCCCCCTTCGACGAGCTTGGCTGGTCTAAGGTTTTTGATATCAACAGGGAAATCAAATCTGGCCTCGACGCTAAATCAATCTTGACGTCGACTTCAAATCCCTCATCACCACCAGATCTTTATCTACACGATGTTGAAGACTCTCCGTACGCAGAAGTTAGAGCATCAGTCTCAAATATCGACGACGTGGACATGCCGTGCTTAACCTTTCGGACTTGGGTTATTGGGCTTCTCTTATGCGTGTCTGTGTCGGCGGTCAACCTTTTCTTTGATCTAAGAAGCTCCTCCCCGTATATATCATCGACTATAATTATGTAAGTTAGGCTATCATTGAACGATGACGAGATCTAATCATTTCAGTGATTTAGATTGCTCTCACATCCTTGCGGTCTAGCCTTGGCTCGGCTACTACCCATCCATTCTTGGAGACTCCCTCGAGGCCTTCCGTTTGTGGGCGGCTGGGAGTTTAGTCTAAATCATTCTTCGTGGAGCATTAAAGAACATGCGATGATTTTGATTATGGCTTATCCAGCCACGAATCCCGACTACGGGTTCAACCTAATAAATGTCGTCGAAAAATGGTATCACCTCCACGTTTCTCTCGGGTGAGTGGTCTTCAGCACAAAGGCACAGCGCTTGAGAGCTGAATAGGTTGTACATCTCAGATTCACTCTGTTGTTGCTCCTCTCCACTCAACTGGCTGGAATAGGTCTTGCTGGACTGTCCCACCGAGTTCTTGTCCGACCTGCTTCCAGTAAGCTTAAATCTCTCTTTCCACATATCAATGCGCTCATGTAATTTTATAGTGATTTGGCCAAACTGCTTAGTGCATTGTGCATTGCTACACACACTCCATGGAGATGAAATCCCCACAAACGGAATCTCTCGTTTTCGATTTTTCTGTTACGCAGCAGGAGCTGCTTTCTTTTACTACTTTCTTCCCGGTGAGCATCTCCAGTGTATTTGTTCCATCAAGGAAAAGGACCTACTGAACCCGAGCTACATCTAACTTACCATCTGTTTCAGGATTCCTTTTCACTGGACTGTCGCTTTTCTCCTTCGTCTGCTGGATACGGCCAAGTATGGCGACATAACAATCTTCTGATAACACTCCTCTCCAATTAATTTTTTTGTTTTAGAAAACCTCGTAGTCAACCAGCTCTTCGGCACTGTCAGCGGCCTTGGAATGGGCTTCCTTACCTTCGACTGGAGCCAAATTTCGTACAACGGATCTCCATTGACGTATCCTTTTTGGGCCCAGCTAAACACTATGGCGGGGTTCGTGCTGTTTTACTGGATCATCGGGCCCTATCTCTACTATTCAAACGTATGTGAAAGTTTCGAAACGAGCTAATAGGAACAACTCAAAGTAAAACCATGAACTTTTGCTCCAGGTATGGAAAACCGGGCATTTACCCATATCAGGTCTCAGCGCGTACGACCGCTTTGCAGAGCCCTACAATATCAGCCGCATTTTAGATTCTGATCACCGCTTTAATGTCACGGCATACGAGGAATACTCTCCTCTGTACCTACCGGTCACGTTTGCTATGACCTATCTGCTGGCCTTCATGTTATCAACTGCCCTCCTCGTTCATACCGTTCTTTATTTCGGACCCGAAGTCCTCCGCCGGCTCAAAGACAAGGACGACAAGGACGATGATATTCATGCGAAGCTCATGAGAAGCTACCCTGAAGTCCCGTCGTGGTGCTATTCGTTCCTCACGATTGCTTGTACTGTCATGATGACTATCGCTGTCAAGGTAGGCCTTTTATATTTCGAAAGGCTAATCTCGGAAGCTTACTGATTCGATAGATCGGGAACTTTGGAATGCCGGTCTGGGGACCGCTGTTAGCAATGGTTGTCGCCACGATCTACTATCTCCCAGTCACATACCTTTTAGCAATTGCAGGGGAACTTGGACTCAGTAGTGTTGTAGCTCAGGCTATTGCGGGAAGTGACTTTCCTGGTTCAGCCATATCAAATATGGTGAGTGCTTGTTCGAGTCGAACGATCGAGAACACGACCAGATCAATGGTCTCTACTCAGATCTTCAAGACTATTTTCATACAGAGCATTATCATCTCGATTAACACAAGCATGAGCCTAAAGATAGCTCATTACATCAAATGCGGTCACAGACCAGTGTTTGCCGGTCGGTCGTGATTGTGCATTAGGCATGCCGAGATCTGACGGACATTGCTCAGCCCAAATAGTGAGCGCTTTGGTGGGACTTTTTACTCAGGCGCTCGTCAAAGAGGTGCTGTTTCACTACGTTCAAGATATCTGCAGTCCCCGCCAGCAAGGCTTTCTCTCTTGTCCCTCGAGCTCGGTCATGTACACGGCGTCAGTTGTGTGGTACGTAGCGCAACATATCACTGATGCTCGTCGAACTGACGTGAAATCAAAGGGGATTGATTGGTCCAACTCGCCAGTTCGGAAACAACTCGCTTTACTCCTTCATGCCCTACGCTACCATCATCGGTGCTATCTTGCCTGTTCTGCTATGGCTATGGCTTCGGCGTCATCCGGGCTCAAAGCTCAAATACGGTAAGCTTTCACGACTTTGCAATGTCGATCGGTGATGCCTGATAAGTCCTGCTATACCTAGTACATACACCGGTTATAATCGCTGGGCCCCTGGCGATTCCTCCCGCCGGTGGCATCAATTTCTCGTCTTGGTTTGTAGTTGGTTTTATATTTCGTAAGTAATAGTCACCAACTCGATCCATCTGCATCTCTCAGAGACCTGTCTCATGCTTTCAGAATATTGGATAAGAACAAGATACTTTAGGTGGTGGTCGAAATACAACTACGTCCTGAGCGCCGCATTAGATTCGGGTGAGAACAGGTCTTCCACTGGCAACTTCGGACCAAAATCTAGTCTTTTACCAACAACTCATGTCCTCGGTAGGAACAATGTTGGGAATCTTTGCAATTTTCTTTGCACTGCAACTACCAAATTCAGGGTCGATCAGCCTTGACTGGTGGGGAAATACGGTGTGGAAGAATAGTAAGCCTCGGGGACCGTTTCACTAACAGCCAAACGCAATGAACCTGAATTCATTTGCAGCTGCAGACTTCGCTGGTGCACCATTTTATAGCACTGATCCTATCAAAGGCTTTTGACCAAAAGTACTGTACAGTAATCAGCGTCAGCGAGCAACTTCCCCTCCAGTGTAGTACTATAAATCTCTATTTGGCATGAGCCAACAAGTACAAAGGACCCGGGAGATCCAGACTGAGTCGTACTGAGTCCATACGATTAGGCACTGTTTTTCGAGGTCGCATACACCTTTTTATTTTACATTTGACCGACAAGTAAGCTAGACAAAGAGACGAGACATACGAGACGAGATGGGAGATACATGTACAAATATAGACTCAAAAAGGACCAGATACAGAAACAAAAACAGTAAGCAAGTTGGCTCGATCTTGGAAACCGGAACGGTGTTAGCCGGTTCAAGGTCTTCCAAATCTGATTTCGTCCTTCAGAAACGCCTTGGTCCGGAAGAAGTCCAAGCGTTGGATCTCGCCAGAGTCGGCGAAGTAAGAGACGTTTTCTTGAGGGGAAATGGAGCGTCTCCGGGCGGCGTGGCGGAACGAGGAGGAGTAGGCGGACGAACGGCGTTTAGTAGACGCTCCGCCTCGGCCAAACAACACGCCAGCTACGGAAATTAGAAAGCAAAGTCAGACACGGTGCTAATGAGACGAGAGAGCGCGCGCGATACGCACCTCCAGGTTGCTCATCTTCTCCTTGAGTAATTTCGCCTCAGCGTCCGAGGCAGTCCTCCGGATGTCGGCGATTTTCTCCAGCGAATCCATTTCCAGCCTTTGGATCATCCGCTCGTAGACTTCCTTGGTCTGATCCCTCGCTGCTTGGTCAGCGCGCCCTGCGGCGGCGAGGACCCGTCGGCCGGCTTCCTCCGCTTTGAGGTCACGTTCGCGGAGGGCATCTTGGAGGTACTGATTAAAGGCGCGGAGGCTGTCGTAACGCTGCTGGAGGCAGACGGTGCTGGAGTGTTCAAGGCGGAGATTGCGCTCGAGGTCTTGAATACGATCGTTCTGTATGGGGAATGGTGGATCAGGTCGAGTTGTTAGGGTCGAGGAGTCGAAAGCTGCTTACCAATCGCGAGTGGTCCAGCTTCAGGTCTTCGATCGCAAGCTCGTTGCCGCTCAGCTGCTCCTCCAGCTCCGCCTTGCACCGGTCGTGCTCGAACGCTTTAGCGAAGAGGTCTTTGGTGGTGCGCTTGACCGCCTTGCGTAGCTCCGTGTTCTCCTTCTTCTGATTCTCTAGGGCGGCGGCGAGGAGGGTCACGCGTTGAACGAATTCGGCGAGGAGGAGCAGCAGGATGACGACGACGACGGCGAAGGAGACGTAAGCGAGGAGGTGGAAGGACATGATGATGAAGGGGGTTGACTTGAATGCTCGAAGGTTTGAAGATAGCTCTGCGTCTGGGTGGTGAAGGCAGAGTGAGTTGCTGGAAAGGGAAAAAGAGACAAGGAAGAGAAAGAATAGTTTTCTTAAGTAAGCCTCGATTTAGATTCAGACTATTACGAATCTCTTTCCTTTGAAATCGTCATAGCAGTAGTAGATACAACATGACATCAGCGTATGACATGATTTGAAAGGAAGCATCGGGCAAAGGACTGAATAAGGAGGTTTTGTTTGGTCCAAGACCGGCTTCTTCCAGGACTCGGCGGACGAGAGTCTATTTACTGACGGAGGTTTACCACTACCCTCCTTTACT
>WSUD01000428.1:0-10869 GCA_019633495.1 Tulasnella sp. 427 | reverse complement strand
ACGTGATGAGTGTAGCTGTCGATCACAGCAACCCCGATGTCATTGTCGTTCTCGTGCTGCAACAAAACCAACGCGTTAGTCTTCCTCACGACGGAGTCTGCTGTGGGATCGGCCGCACCGAGTAAGAGCTCTCTGCAAGCTTCGACGATCCCGTCGCGAGGATGTTCGGAGAGTACAGCTTCGAGTACATCGTGTTGGCTTGGCACGTGTCGATCATGAAGAATATCTCGTTGTATCTACGTTCCGCATTCAGCATTATGGTGCTTTGAAAGATACAGCGAGCTCAAAATTACCTCTTCTTTTGCCACATCTGCTCGATCGCATCGGCAAGGTCGAACGCGCTGATCTCTTCGTTGTCCTGGAATTTGAGAAACTCGTTTCCACCGTGTCCGGTCATGTACAGGAATATGTTGGACCGATCGTCAGTGAGGAGACGCTTTGAACGAGGCATCGAGTCCGCTACTCGTCCTATTGGATTTGCAAGCCTGTCATCTCTTCCCGTGCATTTCTCCTGAAATTAGGCCCCCCACATACCTGTCAGAACCCGGATGAAATTCTCGACAGTAACCTCGTAGCCCCGATAGTCCACTTCAATGTTCTCTCCATACAGGTCGAGACCCCGGCCCTTGTTGGCGTAGACGGATCCCGCAAACTTGTTCCGGGTGTTGCAAGCGGCGTCGTCAGCCAACATCAGGATGATATTCGAGTCCGGAATCCCAAGGCGTTTCACGGTTCGGTACCTATCGTAAATCTGGTGATTAGGACTTCATTTGCGAGCTGATGCGTTGAGATACACTGACATCCCCAAGGCATTGGCCATATGCTACGTTAATCGCAGATTTGTCAGCAAGACACCACCTCGAGCATGATTCCTCACTCACGCGATAGTTGAACCAGTATCTCGATGAGCACACGAGGACGGCCCAGTTGTTCGTATGCCCCTGCCTCGCATGCTTCCTCGCTGAGAAGAAGGATTCTACGGACGTCTTGGTCGCATAATCATTTTGGGCGGATTGGTATTCAGAGTAGAAGTCGTAGGCGAAATAGGCTGAGAGAATGGATGCTACTAAAAGAAGGCGAAGGATGGGTTTGGGTAGACCCATGACGTTTTCAGGTTGGATGGACTGGCGGTGGTGGTTGGGGTCTGGTGTCTAACGTCGACGAGAGCACGTGACCTGCTGACAAACCCGGAGAATGTCCGTCAGAGGTCCAACGCGAGGAGAGGCAAGCATTCCATATTCCGTAGCACCACGGTAAACATTCTCATCCAAAAATCTAATCTACTTCGGGCATAGGCTCAGTCGGTGCGACGGTCTCCGCATCAGCGCTGGTGTCTCCAGCATCCTTGGGCTTCTTGTTTTTCTTCTCTCGCTTAGGCTTGTCGGCTTGCGATTCTCCGCCGGTCAAAGTGTTGGCAGTAGCCGTGGTACTTGAAGAAGGTGTAGCTGTCTTGGGAGGCTCCTTGCAAAAGACTTTATGGGTTCGCCAGTGCTCTTTTTGACTAAGTCGAAACATGTAAGGAAACATCAGAATGACAATGAAGTGCCTCCAATCTCAAAAAGCTCACCATTTCTGATTACAATAGAAAACCTTTGCGTACAAGCGGGTCAGGTTGGTGTAGCATACGCGTCCCATGCTAACTCACCGTTTTGCACCTGGAACAGGTCATCATGCTCTTTCCTACCTTCTCGACTTGATGACAGTTGGCGCATTCTCGAGTGACAAGCGCTTTCCCGCCTTGGTATGCGCTGTTCTTTTTGTCCAACTTCAACGCTTTCGCCTCCGCTTTCTCCGTCACACTGTCTCTAACGCTTGCAGGAGGGATTCCCCAACTGGAATCTCGGGCCAGAATAGCGTCGATTCTCTGGAAGTGGTGATCATTGAGGCTAGGAATGAAACTATCCGATAGGACGTTGATGATTGGGGGCTGATTGGATGACTGTTTCAACGAGACGGCCGGAGGGCTCTCCGTGTGAGCGGGAATGAGGAACGCAGGGTTGAGCGGCTGAGTATCTGTGGTGTAAGTCGCTCTGATCCTGTCGCCGAACAAGTCCATCAATCAGGAGCTCCTGGACAGGGAGTGCAGCTTCCAAAGGAGATCGACTGACCAGCGGGGCTGAGGCTTTCTCTTATTGTGATATACGTATTTCAAAAGGCTCATGAACTGATTTGCATGCAGAGTCGCTAAAGCCCGATAGTCATTGTGGTACCTGCAAATAACGCTCATGAGCTTTATGAAGTGAAGTAGACTCGAAAACTCACGGATTTCCGCATTCTTAAATCGTTGCGGGAGACGAAACAAAGAGTTAGCGTCCGGTATACAGTGATGTTGAGGAGGTCGACCCACGACAAGATGCTTGATACGAATAACATGCTTTTGTCAGCAGAGGAGCAAAGATGAAAAAAGCAAGCGTAGCTCACGAGGTCCATATAGGTTTACCATAAGAAATCTCGTCAAAGTGGGATCCGTGAAGACCTGCGGAACAACAGGATCAACGAGATAAGCAAACGTATGATTAACCACCCTTACCACATGCCCAACGTCCTCTTGTCTCTTTGTAGAGCCTTTGGCTATCTATAAGTAGTGATTTAATCATCTTAAGCTGAAGACCTAAAAGAGCGGCTTGTTTTGTACTGACCTCGTAAACGTAAAGAATTGGAGTCCACTCCCAGCCCTCTCGATCGCCCCTCGCTTTTCCAGTCGTCCGCTTCTCGTCATAGTCAATCACATCTGCGTAATAAGTATAAGTACTAGGACTCGACCACGTCATAAGGAACCTGAGTCGGATTTACGTTCAATCAACTTTTTGCGAGCCATGAAATCCTCGTAAGGTAGATCCGTCGCATCTTCGGGCGTCTTTTCCAAGAACTTTCTCGTGACATCACACATTCCGGTGCCAAGCATAGTACTGGTTCAGGAGCAGCACGAAAGATCAGTTTTTCTCTCGATACAGTCCCGAACTTGACCGGTTTACCCACCATTGAATGAGCTTGGTTGTAGCACAAGTGCCAGAGAGGTTTACCCCCATAAAGGGATTGAAATAGGGTAAACCAGAGAACGCCGCTGTAAAGTCTTCCATATCCACCTGTGAGAACTCTGAGAATTGATCAGAGGTGACCGTAAACGGTCCTCCATCAAATCTAGGAACAGCGGCTTTGCCGTTATCTCCGTCTCACGTCTCATAGGTCGCTGGAGGTTAGACGATAGTTATTGTTTAGTAACGACAGCCCTTTACTTGGAGATATAATAAGATAACGAGTTACTAATAACAAGAATTAATATGTATATATAACCGGTCGAGTCTACGGTCCTTCCAGCGCCAAAATCTTCTGGCCAGTCGCTCGCTTGCGTATGCCGAACCCTTCGTCCGTCAACCCGATAGCCAGCCGCATATGACTATCATTTCCATCATAAACCATGTCGCGAGGTTTTTTCGCCACTGAGCGAACGTCGTCTCTCCCATCTTCACCAGGGAATGCTGCGCCTACAAGCCCCAGAGGATTGGTAAGCCAGGTCCGCGTCAGGACGAGCATCGATTCCTCTTGTGCAAACGGCATGCCAGAGTCGTCGGAAGGAGGAAGAATGGTCTCGTCTGTCGTCCACCATGACGAAACGAACACCACCACGGCAAGTAATGCGTAGAGGCATAGCAGGGTAAGCACGGCTAGGACCGGCCAGACTGGATACTGCCCGAGCAGTGTCGGGACTAAGTAGGTAACGTCCGCCGCTCTGGCTGGTTCGACGTAACCGGCAGCGGCGCCTAAGGTCAGTCTTGCCAGGTGTTGGTTCAGCGATGCCATTACAACATCCTTTGATCGCGTTCTAGACGTCACCATCAGGTCAGCAGCGAGTTGCTCCGTTGCATACTGCCATAATGTGGGGAGCCACATGGTTGTTGCAAACTCTGGCGACGAAAGAGTAGAATTGACGAGAGACCAAGCGTTTTGAGCACCGTCTAGTCGGACCGTGGCGTTGAAGAACGAAACGGTGCAGCCGGCGTATAGCGTAGGTTTTGGATAGGTGTCAATTGCCAGGTCGTCGATTGAACCGTGAACGGTGTCGGTGGCGCCTTGGACCCGGGTGTCCCATCGAAGCTGAACCGCCATCTTGGCCGGATTACTGGTGACGGGTGATGTAATGTCAAGACTTCCAAGACTGTGGATCACAATGTCATCAGCAACTTCTAACGGAGAGTAGACCTTCGACGACAAACCTTGTTCCGGCGAGCTCTCCGTCAACGATCCCGAAGACGAAATCCTTGATCTGGGTCGTATTTGAGATAGCATCGCCAGGGTTTGTGTCGTCAGAGTACGGAAGACGTGGGTAGCCAGCTTCGCTGCAGTTCGTCGTCATCCCGGTACCGTCCTGACTGCATAACGAGTTGAGAGACGTGCAGCTCGCTTGGACCGCGAATGTCGATGCCATGTAGCTGGTGTACAAAGTATCGACTTTTGATCCGGGTACGAGAACAGCAAGATCGCCCGCGTCCGCTAAGGAGATCACTTTCCAGGCAGTGTTCGTTTCGTTGGCCATGACGCTGAAACCGGCATTGCTCATCGCATCGTTGGTCATCACGTAATCTTGGAACTCCGAGAAGCAAGGAAAGGGACCGGCTGCGATAGCACCATCCTGCTGAAGCGTTTCGTGTACGGCTGGGCAGATGGTCTCGTTGAACTGAGCGGCAAACATGTAGTCTTGGGAAGGAGCTGGCGTGGGTCGAAGAATTGAAATCGACTTGGATGTTGTATGCAACCACAAGTCCGCAACGCCGACCAATCGAGCGAGTACCCACACGCTGATAGACATAGCGAGGGCTTGCTTGAAGAGTCGAGGGAGTTGTGGACGGCTCCGCGACTTGGCGGCATACGCGCAGCTGGCACTTATAGCCGAGATCGAAGACGAGCCCATGAGACGGACCAGAAGACCGAATCTGAAGGTACACGAACTGTAAATATGCGGTTCAGTTCAGGCTTCTTGAGGTGCTTACTGCAAGGGCGTTGGATTTTGCGCAATTCCGGCACCTTCTCCTTCCTGGGAGACGCTCAACCACTGAGCGCCTACACGGTATGCGACAAGGGTCATGAGGATGGAGCTCGTATCCGAGATAAGATGACTCTGAAGAGAGATTAATCAGTCACTCCGTCCGCTCCCCACCCGCAAGGGGAGATTGCCCGGCACTCACGGCGAGGGCAGACAACACCAAAACCCTAAGATGGCCCCCGGAAGACTTATCGTCACTCCATTCTTCTTCGTCTATAACAAAAGATCCATGCTTGACCGCCGCCGAAAAGCCCTTTCCTCCCTGCGCTGGAACGTATTGCATGCTTAGGAGGAAGCCGAGGATGAGCCCAACGAAGCCTAGGGTTATAATGAGGACAACGACAGTCGGCAGAAATCCGACTAGACGATGTTTACTGGGCTTCGAAGACCAACGGCGAATGGGTAGTCGATCTGTGCTGGTGATCTTTTCGTTCGTTCGGGTCGTGCTGAGAGCCAAGCTGAGCGCATCTTTCTCGGAAGGGGCGAGGAGAGAAGCCATGAGAGCTCGTCAAGCCTGGCACTCTGAAAATAGCCTGCCTTTTATCCATGGCCAAGAGCTCAAGGGTCGCCCGTCTCGGAGCGTTTCGTGTTTGTCGTGTGTAAAGACAGTGCCTGGCCAGCTCATCGGACTAGAGTAAATACCGGGGGCGTTCTATGCCACATCTGAGTGGTGCCTTAACGCTCAGAACGGAGAGGCTTGTGACAAGGGTTAACGGCTCCGGCGACAGCACGGGACAGGGAAACGCTCATTCCAATTTTGGATTTTGTCGTAGACCCTCAGTAAATTGTGGCTTTCAATCGTGATGTGGAGGTTACAGCGCTTGTTAGCCCAAAAACTACCTACGATGCGGGAGTGGCTTCATTAGTACTGACCTTGAGCTACAAGACTGTGCGAGACTGGCAAAACAGTCAGGGCCTCTTCTTTAGACGGGGGTCGACTAAAAAGGGACGTGTGCACCTGTTTATCTACCTCGCGTCTGTTCGCGTTTCCGAAAACGATGCGCCCCCTACCTCGCCCCCAACTACAAAAGTTCGTGCTGCAAGCCCGAGTGCCTTTCCAGCGGCGAGACCTATCTAGTCTTCCGCTAACTATCAACCAGATTCTTTCCCGCCAAAACGAGTCTCAAGGGGATGAACCCATTCTGGTCCATGGCTGGATCAAGTCCGTCCGCAAGCAGAAGCGTTTCGCATTTGCGGAGATACGAGACGGAACAACATCAAAGACCTTGCAAGCCGTACTGAGTGCTGATCTGGCAAAATCGTGGGTCATAGCTATGGTCGTCTCGCGCGGTCGGCCGACTAAAGCAAACTTTACCCTGGCAGACTGAACAACGGCATGAGCGTATCTCTTCAGGGCAACATCGTGTATACCCCATCAAGACCTCAGCCTATGGAACTTAATGTATCTAATGTCAAAGTCTTGGGAGAATGTGATCCAGAAGTGGGTATCTTTTGCTCACCACGTTAGGCAACTTCTGAATTTTGTTCTCGGTAGCTGTACCCAATCCAGAAACAAAGTCTCTCTGTAGCTTACTTGAGGGAGCAAGTACACCTGAGGCCTCGGACGGACTCTATAGCTACCGTCTTACGACTGCGTGACAAGGTAGCCAGATTCTTCCATGAGTTTTACGAGGTGAGGCCGAATACGTTGAGTAGTTATGAGACACATCTAAGACTTGATTGCTCAGGGTCAAGACTTTGTGCACGTCCACTCTCCAATTCTAACTGGAAACGATTGTGAGGGAGGAGGCGACGTTTTCCGAGTACTGCCAAACTCTACCGTTCCCAACATCTCAAGCACCCAAGCCCCTGCCTCAACTCTGGAATTCTTCGGCAAACCGTCGTTTCTCACCGTATCTTCTCAATTGCACCTCGAAGCCTTGGCCACCGCTTTGAACAGAGTTTACACCCTGTCCCCCACATTCCGCGCTGAGGCTTCTCAAACCAACCGGCACCTCTCGGAGTTCTACATGCTCGAGGCAGAGATGTGTTTCACAGACAACCTCGGGAGTGTGATGGATGTGGCTGAAGCTTCCATCAAGCATGTCCTTCGACGCCTCGCTGGTCCCAACGGGATGCTCGATGAGCTCAAGGTTTTGCGAAGCAGCCAGATGGAGCGTTTACCGCTCGGGGAAGAGGCACAGTGGTGGGACTGCATAGAGAAGCCGTGGGCAAGAATGACGTATACGGAGGCGATGGACACCTTGAGCGCTGGAGAGAACCGGTTAAAATGGGGCGAAGGTTTGTCGAGCGAGCACGAAAAGGAATTGGCGCGTCGTGCCGGAGGACCGATTTTCATCACGGACTACCCAAGCTCGCTGAAGCCTTTCTACATGAGGGCAAATGTAATGTCGGAGGCGCACGGTCCGACGGTGGCATGCTTTGACTTGCTGGTCCCGTCTGTGGCGGAACTTGTTGGGGGATCGGTGCGTGAGGAGCGGTTGAACAAGCTCGAAGCGTCGATGAAGAGCCATGGGTTGGTGGCTGATGAGCTGGGTTGGTATTTGGATCTAAGGCGGTATGGGAGCGTGCCACACGGAGGATTTGGAATTGGATTCGAACGACTCGTGTCATGGATTAGCGGCGTCGAGAACGTTCGAGAGTGCACGGCGTTTCCGCGATGGGCTGGACGTATGACTGCGTAGATCATTTTGGAGAGATTATCCTTAGACTTTAATATTATCTCTACATTTTTGCCTGGCAGGGTTGATGGGCGACAATTGAGGGTCTCAAGGCGATCCACTCTATTTTTGTAGAGCCGACGGCCAAGCGCGTCGGTACTGACGGTGCCGTGTGGAGGATGCGATGCGCGCGCGAACTTTTACGTCAGTTCTCTTGGACACGGCGCGCCGCAGTGGCCGACGAGGCGCTTACTGCTCTCACCAAGAAGCACGTTAGGGCTATCCTGGCTTAGAATAGGTCTTCAAGAGCAAGTCCATCACTCGAGGCTTTGACACGACGCGTCTTACAATAGGAACTTTTTTCGACAAAAGGAGCAAGGAAAAAGGCTTTGAGAACATACAACTTTTTTCTTTGCTTCGAGAGATCCTATCCATGAGACGATGGGGGCGGTGTGTTTGCAAATGGTTCAGGGAAAGATGGCACTGCTCTTGGAAACTCGCTGATAAGCCGACGGACTTAGTAACGCGCTAAACTCCGCGATCGACGATTTAAGGGGAGACCGCTGCAGCAGAAACTCGGGCCTCAACACCCCAAGCCCTCATCCACGTTCTATTTCTCGTCCACGAACGCACCCAGCTCTACCTCAGACCATCCGTTCTTGCCTCATCGACCTCTCCCTTCCAGCTACAAGCTCCCAATATGTGCGGCATCTTCGCCTACTGCAACTTCCTTGTCGAAAAGGTTTGCATTTCCCGTCTCTACCGCAGCGCCCTGCCAATTCGACGCTGCTCGATGTATTCGTGTCCATCGCATCGCTATGAATCACTCGCGATCCTTGGCCTCCGGTCGCGATCCTTCCTTCGTCGCGTCCAGCTCTCTCTCGGCGGTCTTCATTGGTAGCCCATCAAACCATCTGACGCGTGTTTTCGGTCCCATTCTTTAGGATCGCAAGACGATCTGCAACATTCTCTGCAATGGACTTGCGAGGCTCGAGTACAGAGGCTACGACAGTGCAGGTTAGTCCACCCATCCCATCAACAGGTCATTCAGGGTCTGCTACCCGTTGGCTCGGCCCTCATCGCGGATACCCGTGACTATCGCGACTAACTCGTACCCGTCGATCACAGGTATTGGTGTCGATGGTGACAAACCCGACGAGGTCTTCCTCTTCAAGCAAGTTGGCAAGGTGTCCAGTCTCCGTCAGCTCATCGCTGAGTCTAAAGCCGACATGGACAAGACCTTCGTCACCCAATGCTCCATCGCCCACACTCGCTGGGCCACTCACGGCATTCCAAGCCAGGTCAACTCCCATCCCCAGCGCTCAGATCCGACTTGCGCCTTCACCGTAGTGCACAACGGCATCGTCACCAACTCGGCCGAGCTTCGTCTCGTTCTTCAGAAGCGAGGCTACAAATTCGAGAGCGAAACCGATACTGAAGCTGTCGCGGTCCTCTGCAAGTACATCTGGGACTCCCACCCCGACAAGCAGCGCCTGACTTTCACTCAACTCGTCAAGACCGTCTTGAAGGAGTTGGTGCGTGATCGAGATTGATTGCCCTGACATCATATGTTAAAGGACGGTTAATCGACGTAATGAACGTTTTTAGGAAGGGTCCTTTGCCTTTGTCTTCAAGTCGACCCACTTCCCCAATGAAATCGTCACAGCAAGACGAGGTTCACCTCTTCTTATCGGCGTCAAGACCGAAAAGAAACTCAAAGTTGACTTTGTCGACGTCGAGATCCCCGCCGGAGAGGCTGAGGATAAGCTGGACGATCGTGAGTCCTTTCCCTGGCCTAGCTATGCCCTGATTCGTCTCTAACCGGATTAATTTCAGTCGCACCTGGTGGACCTCCTGCCTCTTCTCTCCTTGCCGTCCCTGGGGCTGCAACAACCGCCCAAAAAATCGCCCGCACTCAGTCCCGCGCGTTCATGTCAGAAGATGGACTTCCTCAGCCCATCGAGTTCTTCATCGCTTCCGACGCGTCCGCTGTCATTGAACACACCAAACGCGTATTGTATCTTGAGGATGACGACGTAGCTCACATCAGCGAAGGAGAGCTGCACATCCATCGACTCCGCCGTGACGACCCTAAGGCCGCCGCCTCGGCCTCGGCCACTTCTGCTGTCCGCGCCATCGAGACCCTCGAATTGGAGTTGGCAGAGATCATGAAGGGTCAGTTCACTCATTTTATGCAAAAGGAGATCTACGAACAGCCCGAGAGTGTCGTCAACACCATGCGTGGCCGTGTCAACTTTGACACTCACAAGATCACATTGGGAGGTTTGAAGGCATATCTGCCTATCATGCGACGGGCTAGGAGAATGGTGTTCTCGGCTTGCGGAACAAGTTACCATTCTTGCATTGCTGTACGTAGTTTTTCCATGAGGCATGCCCTTCATGTTTTGGCTTGCTGAAGCATGTTCCTCACAGACCAGAGCAATCTTCGAGGAGCTCACCGAAATCCCGATCTCCGTCGAACTTGCCTCCGACTTCCTTGACCGCAAGACTCCAATCTTCCGTGACGACGTCTGCGTCTTTGTCTCGCAGTCGGGCGAGACTGCAGACACCATATTGGCCATGCGTTACTGCCTCGAACGTGGTGCTCTTTGTGTGGGTGTTGTCAATACTGTTGGCAGCACCATCTCTCGCCAAACTCATTGTGGCATTCACATCAACGCTGGTCCTGAGATCGGCGTTGCTTCAACCAAGGTGGGCAACTTCGCACCTCAATGATACCTTTGGACTGGAGAATTGAAATATTACTCTCTCTTTCATAGGCTTACACCTCTCAGTATATCGCTCTCGTCATGATGGCTCTTCAGTTGTCGGAAGATCGCATCTCGATGACCGAGCGCCGTAATCAAATCATCGACGGTCTGCACGAGCTTCCCGCGCAGATCAATAAGGTCCTGGCTTCCGACAAGGATCTGCAATCGTTGGCCAAGAACAGCCTCGCCAACTCCAAGTCTTTGTTGATCATGGGTCGTGGATATCAGTACGCAACCTGTCTCGAGGGCGCCCTCAAAATCAAGGAAATCAGCTACATGCACTCCGAAGGTATGAACAAACATGAGAGCTTGTCGATATGGCGGCTCATCTCTTTCACCTGTATCGTTAGGCATTTTGGCGGGAGAGTTGAAGCATGGTCCTCTCGCCTTGATCGACGAGAATATGCCTGTCATTCTGGTCATGACTCGCGACTCG
>WSUD01000427.1:4284-16071 GCA_019633495.1 Tulasnella sp. 427 | reverse complement strand
CATGGAGTCTTCACATCCTAGACCAGCGACTCCAAGGGCAATGTGCTTGACAATCGTGCTGGCTGTTTGTCTGTGGACGAGATCACGATCGGTCAAAGCGTCCTCAAGGAGAGTGACGACCGAATCGACGTAGAAGGCAGATTGTGGGCCGACGTATTCGAAGACGAACGACAATGCTTTCAAGCAGCCAGTCCGGACATTCAGTTCCGCCGTTCGGTATTCGGAGAGAATGGCCGGGATGCAGGTGAAAGGACCGCAAGTTTCAGCAACAATAGCTGTAACAAAGGCTAAACGTCAGAGATTCGCCGCTCAGTGTAAAGTGCGCTTGGACTCACCGATAGCAACGGCGCTGCAGACACGACTCTGGCGCTCTTGTACTCGCAAGTTAGTCAATAGGACCGAGAGCACATCTTGAGGACCCAGACTTTTTGCAATGTAACCGAAGGAATTGACCGCGGCTCGACGAATGCCTTTCTTATGAGCACGGAGCAAGTCCAAGAGTTCGAAGCAGATACGCATCCACTCCCTTGCAGGAACGTATTCCGCGCCACGATCCGCAATGCGACCGATCAAGTTGATGGATGCTTCTTGCACCTTTTCGTGTCGATTACGAAGAATCGGAGTCATCCGAGGAACTGAAACAAAGGTGATTGATTAGCCTCAGTCAGGCGTCGAAGAGATTGATACTCACGAAGATCTTTGACTGGAGGCTGCATCTGTGTCATACCCACAACGTTGGCGATGGCTCCTTCCGCAGCGATGATGCTGCCAAGAGTGTCGGGATATTCTTCTCCGAGCTGCTCAAACAGTACGACACCTAGCTTGCTGAGGAGCTGGTCTTCGCCGCATTGCTTGATTACGACTGCAAGACGACTCGTCAAGTCTGCTGCCTGTTGTCGGACCTTAGCACTCTTGTTGTTCAATCGCCAGAGGATGGTGGAAACAATTTGCGTAAGATATGGTTTCACGCGAATGCCTGTCATAACATCGTCAGTACATTGCTCTAACATTCAAAAAGCATCTGCTTACCAAACGCGTTCACGACAGTCCCGAAGCCATCCAGCATCACTTGGTCCTCCGTCGTTTGTTCTTGGAAGGAGTAAATGATACCATCGATGAGACGAACCTCCAAGCGCTCGTCAATGTCCGAGGCTCCCAAAGAAGAGACAACCTTCGTGATGGTCTCCATAACCATCTTGCGATAAGGTTCCGACTCGTCCTTGAGATCGTTTACAACACGCCCGACGATTTCGGAGACACCAGCTTTCTGAGCAAGCTCGACGGTGGTCTCGACGACCTGTTTGTAATTACGCCTATCAAGTGCCATTCGGCGAACCTGTTGCAAAGACGATTAACGGAGAACCGGTAGAAGATAATTGGAAGAGCACGTACCCAGAACGCTTTGAAGAATTCGGGAAGAATATCTTCCTTGATGTACTGGGGTGTGACACCTTCGGTTGCCGCGCATTGCTTCACGACCTTGAGCACAATCTTCTTCATTTCCTCGTCTGAGCTTTGGAACTCGCGAATTAGGATGACGGTGACTTCCTTGGTGTAATAGCTTGCATATTCAGGGTCCATCAAGGGGATGATGAAACCAATCGCTTTCAGGAAGGCGGCCAATGCTTTTCCTCGGTGTTGACGAATACCAATCCAAAGCGGCTTGAGGACGTTATCGAAGGACTCGATACCGTAGGGCGCAGCTGCCTCGGCCAACGCAGCCAAGCCTAGAGCCGTCATCGTTCGGACCTTTTGCTGCTCATCCTGCAGACCGTGCGCGATGCAATCCACCAGGTTGCGGAGATGAGGCAGCACGGCGCAGCCCATCATGATCGCGATCTGCTGCACGATACGGATACCGGTGTGCCGTGCCTGCCATGATTTCTTGCTGCGGCACACAGCCTTTAAGAAAGGCAGGAGAGATGGGATACCCAGCGCGGAGGCAACAACCGAAAAGGCCCTGGCGGTGGTATTACGGACGTACTCGTCGACGTGGTCGATGTCAGGTCGCATGGTGGAGATCATGTGGGCGAGACCGGCTGCTTTTGACAGGTTGGAGATGATTTCTCGACCTTCAACACGGGCGTAGTAGTCTTCGTCGATCAAGAGAGGCTCGATGACGACGAGGATTTTGTGCACGTAAGGTCGAACGAGGTCATCAAGCTTGTAGAGCACGCGATCGATGACCTTGACAAGCAAGTGACGCTCCTGATCCTCCAAAGTCCTCTCCATGAGCAGGGGAAGAATCTTGTCGAACAGGGGACCAGCGCCGAACTCCCTAGCCTTGTCAGTGATTTGGCGAAGGGCAGTTTTTCGGACTGGAGGAGTGCCGTTCTTGATTTTGAGTAGGAGCCGCATAATTTTACGTTCCTTGAGTTCGTCGACCGAGAGCTCGGATTCATCCTCTTCTTTCAGGATCTTGCTGAAATAGGTGGCGTCCTCCTGCTTGAAGAAGGCGAGGCTACCAACACCAGGAATCTCGGTTGGGAGCTCAGGTGCAAGACCAGCAGCTGCGGCAGCGGCAGCGGCGTCTGAATCTTCCTGCATGTGGAAGCCGGTGTGCATCGGAGTGACGGTGGATGCGGCGAGACGACGAGCAGGTTGAGCAGCTACGTATCCCTCCGGTGGAGTGACGATCACATACCCAGTACTGGGAAGGACAGCGTCCAACTCTTCATCCGTAAGATATCGGTTGTGCTTGTCAACGTCTGCGTTTCCGGTTAAGATGAACGGTGCGCCGGGAATAGCCATTGTGCCGGTGAAGCTGATGGGAGTAGTCGTGATGATGGGTACAGGACCCGTGGTTGGAGCTTGGTCCCATCGAGATTTCTTGGGTGCGTCCCCGGTCGCAGCGACATCTGCGGGAGTGGCATCCCAGCGAGAGCGACGCTTTTTGGGAGCAGCATCTTCCAGAGCTTGCTGTGACCATTCGCCAGTGTCTCCCTTCTTTGCTTCGTCCTGTGGCTCGGCAACGTCCCAGCGCCGTTTCTTCTTAGGAACAGCTGGCTCGACCTCCATCTCCTCTGAAGCAGGCGCCCTGGCAGCTGCTGGAGGGGTCTTGTCTCCATCGAGCTTCATCTTGTCCTCATCCTCCTCAGCCTGCTGTTTTTGTTCGATCAACCGCTTCACTCTCTGCTCCTCCCTCTCCAAGTGATTCAACCTCATGGCGAGTTGATACCCACTCTCGCCTTCCTCTCCTTCTCCCTGCTTGAACGGATCGGCGCTGACACCGACGTCACGGTTGATAAGGTGCCGCCTTTTGTGGTAATCGGATTCACGATGCGCAATTTGGTTTTTGAGCTTGGTTTCGGCGAAGGGATCGACATTCTCCTCCTCCGCCATTTCTGCAAACTCGTCCAAGATTTCCTTGGGAGCGGTAATACGATTGGCGAGTGACTCTTCCTCCATGGTGTCGATGTCAGGTGAGGATGATGGGCGACCAGAACAACGAGGTGGTAGTTGGACTTGTGGTGTCGACTGACTGAGCAAACAAAACCTCCACAAAATGTTCGGCTTTCGACAAGGACAGGCAGAATCCGACAACCAACCCCCAAGCACCTTGAAAGGCATCCATGGCGAGCAAAGATGCCGCAATCACATACTTCTGCAACACGGATACTGAAGACCCTAATCGCATCCTTCACTTCTCGAAAGATCAAGGTCGAGGCGCGGGTCTCAATGTTATCACTCCAGCGGACTCTGCTCACGAGGATATGACCAAATGGCACTTAGTTGGACGCGAGGAATCCAAATCCCGAAGGTAAAAATCTCTATGGTGCGCTCCAGAATATGGCCCTAATCTGACGTCCGGCAGATGGAGAGGCATCGTGGGCACTTTCATCGCCGACAATCTCGGTTATGACGGTCAGTACCATAGAGCATTGATCTTAAACATGTATATTGATGCAAATTTATTTAGTGTCGAAAGCGTGGCATGTCTATGACTGGGTGAGGGAATTCAGCAGCAGCGCAAACCTTCAACTAAACTTCGGACCAGCCCCCAGGTTATTCTCTCTGGAGAAAAGTACGGGTGAGCAGCGGAAGCTTGACACCGCGCTACGACTTTTATCTGTTCGGTTTCGGTACGTTCGAATCCACTCAGTAACACTCGTTGAAAAATTTGTAACATGGCTGTATAGGGTCAAAGAGGACATTCAACTCCCCATTCGAATTTGCCTTTCACGCTGTATGGCTCTACGACGACGCTTTCCATGCTCTAGGCCCTAGTGCTTGCGAGTGCACTTTACACACTGGACAAAAGCAAGGCGTCATCAATGAAAGATGGCACACTAAGCCGACGTTGACGCGGAGGAAACCACGCTCAGCACTTCCCGCCAGTCAAGCAGCTGTGCCACCCGACACTACGGCTAACGGCGCGTCAGACAAGCCTCAACTTTTCAGCTGGATTCAGGTCAAAACTCGCTCGACAGAGAAGAAGCCAGGCCGCGTCTACGCAATGGCTTCCGAGAGACACGCCGACTTGACCTGCGCAGGGTTCTTTCGACCGGGTGAGGTTGTTTGGATATCAATCCCGCCTCTCGTACCGGAGTCGAGGGAGGCGAGGTCACCTGACGAAGTGATCGAATTTTGGCCCGCTCTGGTCAAAGGGAGACACATCGCGAAGCATGTCGAACCTCATACCCCAGGAACTCCCTTCAGGGCGACAGAATCGTTTCGATACGAGGTCCAACTCTTGGCCGCGGGAGTGTCGCATACCGTAGAGGAAAAATGGTTACTGTCCTGGCAGGCTTACCAACTTCCGCGGGTGGTTCGCGAGCAAACTCTAAAACCAAGAATGCCCGTCGATGTCTCCCCTCACATGCTCGAACTCGAAAACTTCCACCCTATTCCCTTCGCACTTCCGGAACGGCTACATAATCTTCCACCAGGATACGACCAGCGGACACAGATACCTCGGACATTTGATAACGCACTCGGTCCGCTCGCTGTCGCGCTAGCACATGCGAGAATCATTGCACAACAATACTGTCCAGAATATCCGTATCGTGACCCTCGGCAACCTGGCTCAAGCGAGCTGTATCAAGGAGTTTGGTGGGGTCCCGAACACATCTGGGTAGATGACCTGGTGAGACTCGTCTTGACGCGTGCCGAGCTGGTCGAATGGAATATGTCCGGCGGCTTGCTCGAGGCGTCAGCCGGTGCTGAAGACAGAGGGCTCTTCGGTCAAATCGTTGACATCTCGTGGAACAGCGTAAAAAGCATGGCTTGCTTCTCTGCTCGACTCTACGAACTCTCTCCAGAGTCGGATATGGAGGTTGTCGAGGATGATACATCTTACTCGATAACATCGACCTTGTCCATCCCTGCAGACTACCCTCGGGATCCTCAACAGCATCTACCGATCCCTCCCCCAGGCTTCCGCTTTCGACGAATCTCCCCCCAAGAAAGGTTCATTTACCTCCCACTCCAGGTCATTGCTGGCCGCTATGATCCACTAGTGTGTGGTGCAGAGGGTCAGCGTGACCTATTAAAAAGGATACTCAATCCCTCAAATCTATCTGCGTTCAATGCGCATCAATTGGCGAATTCAGAGACAGAGACGGCCCTGAAACGGATCCTTAGTCTCGCGGGACTGGGCCCTGGGGAGTGGAACACAGTGAATCCCACTAAATGGGTACAAGGTCGCCTGAAAGGCGTTAAAGATGCGGAGAAAGATGCAAAGCAGAAGTATTACGATCGCTGGAGCTCGCTCAAGCAGAATGTAGCTGAAGAGGAGAGGAGGCAGAAGAGGGCGAGGATAGACTAAGATAGAACGATATTTGATACGACTGCATTGCCATTATATATTCCATTTGTAACCAGTTCTGCTAAGACGGGCTGGAACCAAGGCTCTTCCCGGTCCGTTCCCCGCCAAATGCCGCTGGTGAATAAACAGGACATCGAACGTGGGACTCGGTGACCTCAAGTTCAGTTTCAGTCCTCACCGTAACCTCACTCTCCTCCGGATCCTCCCCACATGGACATCGAAGAAGACGAAAGAGAGCCGTTGACACGAGAATATCTTGACTCAATACCCGTGTATCCGGTGGGTAGCTAGAGCAGTCAGTTGCCTTCCCTTACCGACTGCGGTTCTCCCATGCTTAGATCATCCACTTGGTGAAAGCGGACGTTGAGCACTACATTGGTACGTCCTTGACTATCTCCAGCTGACACTGCTCTTTAGGCTCACTTCAAATCGCATAGATACACCCCTCAGCTATGACTCCGTGAGTCTAGTAATATAAGGGGACGCTTCGGGAATGACGGTCCACTGAAATTGCTCTTGGAAGCTTATTGCCCCAGATCTCACGTATTCCCTGGTTCAACCGCTGTATGACAAGTACTCTCGGATGAAGAATATGTCGGTTGTGTTTTGCTTCCTTCTCAACCGGGTGCACTATCTTCGAGACAACAATCTCGCCTCGACGCCACTCTCCCAATCGAGAGCCGCCCTTTGTGAGCTTATGGCCATAAAGCTGCTTCGAGACTGGGCAGAAAGTACTATGGATCTATGCATCGTTATGACAACCTCATGGTGCATCTTCTCTGGCGCTGGACCAGAAGTCTTGGAGAAGGCGGACGAATCTTACGGGGACATCGACACCAACGAGCGCATCGGAAATGCGATTGAAATGGCAATTATTGGACAAGCTAAGCGCTTCATCAAGAGTGCCGCTTTTCAAAAAGTCATTGGTATGCTTTAATATCCGTTGAAGCCATTGTATATGCTAACGCAGTCTCGCTCCGTAGATTGTATCTGGTCGGGCAAAGTCGTCTACCAGGCCGAAAGCGATCACTCCTTCTTATCCGACGTGCGTCTCGCTCAAAAACCTATACTATTACGAAGGCTCATGCTCGATCAATCTTTAGACATACAAACGCAAGCAAATTCACTTCTACGATCCTCGGGAAGCTCCTCTTCTCGATCACTACCGACTTAAAGTTCCCGCAGTTCGGGCTGTCCTGGAATACGCTGAGTGAGTTTGTGCAATCTCGTGTGCTGTAAGCGTCGATCACTAACCTGCTCCATTCCTCAGATTTCTTGTCCTTTTCATTCTATTTGTGATTGCACTGGAAGGGAATGAAGTGGAAAGGGTCAATTGGTCTGAAGGCATCTTTATGCTCTACGCACTTGGTTAGCCGCATCATACAGCAGCGGATCGCTGGACAGACTTAATACCCTACACATTGAACAGGATTTACTCTTGACAAGGTTGCAGCGATGCAAGAGCACGGAATGAAAGGTCTACCTGCATTTGCTTCCACTTGGTTCATGAATCTCACTATTACCGCCATCGTTTAGTATATTCGGCCAACCTATGGAATGCATTCGACATAGCTTTCATCACGATCTTCATGTCGTATGGGAGCTTCCGTGCTTATGGGATGTATCACCACGAGCTTTGGGCAAAAACCTTAGGGATCGATATCCTCGCCTTGGGTGCTTGTCTCATGTTCCCCCGGTAAGTCGAAAATATCGTACGACAGAATAAGCATTAACACTCGATCCAGATTAGCATTCGTGACGTTATCCAATAATCTTATGATTCTCTCGATCCGTTCGATGTTCTACGAGTTTACGGTTCTCATGCTCGTCGCGGCATTTTGCTTCTGCGGGTTTCTTTACGCTCTCTACACGTAAGTTTCTTGAGGAACACATGACACCGCATTTTCTGACTATACCGAATTAGGCTTGCTAAATCGGGGTAAGATGCAACGAATCAGTCCAGGGTGCAAAGTCTGATATTTCACGCTAGGAAAACGTACTACTCGCCGGGTACCATCTTTTGGTATATGCTGGACTTGTATTTTGGTCTCGACGCCAGTGGATTTGATCGAGCAAGTACGTCCTGTGTTTGTCTTGGGTGGCAGATGACTTAAAAGTCCATCACCAATAGCCACCTTCCATCCACTCTTTGGACCGGTTCTGATGGTAAGTGGTTATTCCAAGCACTTCCCCATAGCGATTACTGAAAGCATCTACTTAGATTGTATATGCGTGCTTGTCAAACACTCTTCTGCTTACTGTGTTGGTTGCGGTAAGCTCACTAAATGACACGTATGACCACCTCCAACCCATAATCCTTTGGTAGATTCTGTCAAACACATTCTCAACGATTAGTGAAGATGCTGTTGCCGAGGTACGTTCTTCGTGTCCACGGATCAAACAAACGCGCTCAGTCCTGCTCTTAGTCAATGTTCCGCAAAGCTGTAACCACCATCGAAGGGTGATTCTTCCGTTATTAATTAGTCATAAGGCGTCCTGACTCTCTTGCCTAGGGTCAAAGCCGATGCCCTGTTTTCGTATCAGCCTCCGCTCAACCTCTTCGCATTCATCGTAATGCTTCCCTTGAGCTATATTCTAACGAAGAGATGGTTTCACAAAGTTAACGTTTTCATGATAAGGGTGACATCTTTGCCCATTTTGCTTGCAATCGCTATATAGTACGTCCAAAAGCTGTATCGGATATGTCGACGGTGCTGATTGATAACTGGCAGCGAGCGGCAGAAGGTTCGACACCGAACGACCACGATGCAGGAAACCGTGTCGGTTATGGTCGAAAGGGTAGTAGAAAGGATACCTCGAGGATTGCGAAGACTGAGTAAGTTTTATCGAGAAGTTATGTGGACCTAACTCACACCGTCCTCTTTAAGCTCTGGTGGATCACCTGCGGAGTTCAGTCAACGACATCGACGCCGTATTCGACCTTGAAGAGGAATTAGAAGAAGAAGCCGAAAGCCGGCGAATCAGCCAAGCAAGATCAAGCGAAGAATTCAAACTTGTTGCTTCACCGCAGGCTATGAACGAAGCCGGGGACAAATCAGACGAGCGGCTAGTTTTCCCGGTACTCAGCGATCTCATAGCCAACTCTAGTCGAGCATCAACTCATAGCCGTGAGCGTCCATCAATCAATCCTATACAGAGCGAAAGCCCTAGGCCACCCGTAGCAGGCCCGTTACAGGAGGATGTGGTACCACGACGTCGGCGATCGAGTAACCGGAACCGACGTCCGTCCGCCGCTGCCCTTGTCCCACCCGATCCAACCTTCCTGGTTCCCGGATTACCCAACTCGAGTCTCGCGCCTATTAGTCCACTCGCTCAGATCTTCAACCCTATGGTCTTTGACGATACAGATAACGAAGAGGCTGTCAGCGAACATCCGGACGACGCCCATGAGTTCGGAATGCTCACTCCGACGGTTTCGACGCCAGGAATCTCTTTCGGGCCAGCAACGCGACGGATATCAATGTCTAGACACAAGCGCAACGGAACCGCTGACCTCTCCAAAGGGTTCTTGCCTGCCAGGAGGCGAACCCAGTCGGCACTTGTGGCTCCAGCCCCTTCAGTCCGTCCTGGTCTCTTACCGACGCTGGACCATCCAACTCCTCCAGTCTCGACAAGCCATCTTCCTGGACCTGACGGACAGATGGTCGACTTTCCTCATCACGTGCTGGAACCGCAGACGGTTACAGAAACCGAGGCGGAGGAAGAGGTTGATCCTGATATTGGCGGCAAAGGCGAGGGGTCAATGGGGATTCAAGCAATAGAGGCTCGAGAGCTGGGGGAGAGGTTAGATCAGCTGGAGAAGAGGCAGCTGCGAATAGAGCAGCTGCTAGAAAGGATTTCAACGCAGCTGGGGGCATAGATCATATTCTTTCTTTCGTGTAATTTTAGACCTATACATATCATTTGGAGATCGGGCGCTATGATGGCGGTGGAGGTAAGCGACTTGTCACCCCGAGCGTGACGTGACACCCCGCGATCATCACGTCCGCGGGAAGGAGGAGCAGCATTTATCATCAAGATAAATTGAATTTCTAGGAGATTGAGATACAATAACATGCAAGACTGAAACATAGTATATACCAACAGGATCAAGCTATAGAGGGGAAGAGAAGAAAGAGTAGCAAGATGAACACTGAAGAACAACAAAGAAAAGGTCGTGACTGAAAGGTTGCGAACCACGCTACATATGGAAAGGGACGGAGAGTAAGAGAGAAGAAAGTCATAAACTTCGTCATGGAATAGAGTTATGGCAAGAAAACGAATGGGATGGAGAGAGCAAGTGTCCTTGAAAACCATCGATACCGGCGATAGCGAGGTGGACGGTTATATAAATATACACGGAGGATTCGAAAGACGTTAAGGGGTGTTTGTAACGACAGATTTCGTGTTTGGGCCAAGACGAAATAAAAGCGTGAAAAGAATAATTTGAGAGGTCAGCCTACTGTCCATCAGTACCTTCGCCATCCTGGACTTGGGAGACTGGGACTTTGGTACAAGTTGTGCGACCCGAAGATGCCGCCAGTCATGGGTGTGGCCGGGGTTCGAGGAAGGAGACCGGTGCCTAACATGGACTTGGTCGCACTATCATCGGCAGATCCTCCCACACCGTCACCGAGGTAGTCGTAGTAATCGAACGCGCGCCCAGAAGGCGTACGACCAGGTGTCCTAAACGGCGATTGAGGACCAAGCGAGTGCTTGTACTGCGCCAAATCCGACGAACGAGGCGGAGCAGGCGACATGTGCAACGCCGCGTGCGAGACGGGCGTTCGCATGGGAGAGAGGGAAGTGAGAGCGGAAACGGCGGCTGCCACAGTAGGGTCCATCTCCTTGAGCAACTTGTCTTCTTCGTTTTCCAGAGATGGATCCTTAGGCACACGCTCGCTCGGCGGTGGCGGTGTTCGTAAGCGTGTGTCTCGTCGTGGAGTCGTTGGAACCGCTGGGAAGATTCCTTTCGTTGGAGACGCATTGTTCGTGGACTGTGGCCGAACGCCGCGTTTGGCGGTCTTGGACTCGATCACGCGCGAAAGTAGGTCCGATCCTGACCCGCTCGCGCGAGCGGTCGAGAACCGTGCGTTCTGGCGACTTCGCTGGTGAACAGGCGAAGACGAGAAGAAATTGCTGAAGCCATCCTGTGAAAGTGGTGTTGCTTCAGTATCAGACCAAGATTCTCGAAACCAGTTGCACTTACGTCTTCCAAGCCCCTCGCTCCAGTTTCAGGATCCTGCTTGACGACGCCATCTTCCGCACTCTGGGAGTTGGTCTTGGGAAGCGGAGGTACGAAATGGAAGCCGGGCTGAAGAGCGCTCGCCTCAGCAGGTTGAGAGTTTTCTTCTCCTTCCTCACTCCCCAGGTCAACCGCCGGAGCGGAGGACTCGTTGAGTGCGAAAGGTAGCCCAAGTGGAGCCGGGGCAGCCTCTTGAGACGAAACTGCAGCATCGTGAGCGGTAGGACTCTGCCCTCTGCCGGCTTCCGTCCGCTCGTCCTCGTCCATCGTCCCCGAGTCCATATGCCTCTCATGCGAAATATCGTCGTACATCTCCCTTACGTCCGGCATCCTCCCGCCGTCCATGTACGCCGTCGGCGATCGGATCGACCGAGTCGGGGACTGCGCCGCCGCCAAACCACGAACAGGAGAATGATGGGGCGGCATGCGCATCTCGGCCATCGCCCTGTTCGACGCGTTCTGGAACCCGTCGTCCTCGCTCTCGGGTTCCTCCTCCTCCTCATCTTCGCTCGACATCTCCAAGCTCCGGGTGCTTCTGGACGCGAGGGGACTCGAACTCGGATGGCTGGAGGCAGCAGGTCGCAAGGAGTACCCATTGGACGCCGGTATGCGGATATGCGTGGAACGACCTCGCTCCACCGACGGCCCAGCGAACGCAGCAGACGGTTCTGCAGGGACTGCGTGTGCAGCGGAGGGGAACGATGGTCCAACCGAGGGAGGCGCAGCGGCGTACTGAACGTATCCACCTCCGTACGGAGTCGCGCCGTAGTAGATG
>WSUD01000425.1:0-16113 GCA_019633495.1 Tulasnella sp. 427 | reverse complement strand
CAGACGGAGAAGACACCCTTGGAGCAAGCCGCGGAGGAAGCGGCTATTAAGAACGCAGATCCCAATCACATTACCCCCATGGATGGACAAGGTCACGCAGTTCCAGAAGCCGACATTCCTAGAAATCCTAAGTTTGTCCGACAACCCAAACCTAACCCGGACACTTTGGATATCATCAAAGCTGCAAGAGACGCAGGTTCTAAACCAGCGTATGGAGAAGGACCTGAAGGCTACCAGCGGCCAAAGAATAAGGGGGATAAGATGAGGCGAGTCGCTGGCTTGAACAACCTTATGCAATCATATCTGAATGATTTGGTCTCTTTTACAGGCGAAATTTGCCATATAAGGTGGGCTCTCGGTTGATTTCGCTACGCAGGACCCTCGCTGACCCAACTACTTGCAGTACAAATTCCGCAGAAGCTGGGGCGACTTTTAGCCAAGTAGCCTATGGACTCGGACCCCTCTGTACTTTTAGCTTTGCCTCGTCGGATGTAATATCCATTCACCAGGACGCGCTCATCCGAGCTGAATTTGCTAGCAACGTGGCTAATTCAACACCCGAAGTGCATTACAATGCCTGCGGCACTAGTTGAGACCTATCAGAAAGGGCAAGCTCCTCTGACGGAGGGTCCCCAACGAGATCCAGAATGCTTCTACTATCTCCGTTCACCAACACCTCTTCAGCCTCCCGAATCATCGACATGGTCTTTTCGTCAATTTCACCTTCCTCCGTGTGGACCACAATCTCCATCCCTTCATGTTCCGGAAGGTTGCTCATCAACCAGGTCAACCCTTCGATGGTCTTCTCCCGTTGGAGGATTTCCTTCTTCAAGTTTTGAAGTTGAACGGCAAGCAACTCGCGCTCAAGGCGCAACTCCTCGCGCTCGAGTTCAAGCCGAGCGAGAGATGCGGGGAAGGCACTATTGCGTTGAAGGGCCATAATGCAGTCGGATCGTGCGTACACGAGGGCTAGCGCCGACGCGAGAGAAGGTTCCACGGCATTAAGGTCGGAGCACATGGTGACGGCCTCCACCTTCCCGCTTGGCTGGCGTGAAGACGCGAACTGAATAGGAAGAACGTTGAACCGTCTATGATCGTGTTCCTGATATGCCCCGTTGTAAGAATATCGAATCGAAGTGGGGGGAGGGAGTGATGGTGGCTGGCGAGATGGAGGTGGAGGAGCGGATCGACTCGTGAGGGCCTCAACTGATCTCTTCGGTGTAATTCGTCGAACGGGGTCCAGAGTCTCTCCTTGGAACCGGGAACTTCGCTCCACAAGTTGCATTTCCCCTCTCCGTCTTCTTTCCTCCTGAAGGGTTTGCTTGAAGTCGATCAGGCCCAAGGAGTGAATCCCATCGTAGCTTTCCGACTTTGTTCTTTCCTTGCTTTCTTCGGGGAAGCCTGCGCCCAAGGAATCTCGATCATGGTTCCGTGCTTGAAGCCAGTCCCGTCCAGGCGGCTGTTGGTCGCTTCTACCACCAAAGGCATGTGCTGAAGTCACCAGATCATGGTCTGCCCAGCGGGCAAGATGATCGCCAGGTCTCGCCTGGTATTCCCTTGTCCGAGACCCGGTCGAATAGGCATCTCCGTCCTCGTCGTCGGAAGAAACCCAGGAATTACCGGAGCTCATAGATGGAGCGTAGACGGAGGAGGAATCCGAAGAGATCGAGGGGAACGATATGGTCGAGTTTGAGTCTTGCCGAGCTCGAAGGTGCTTGTGAGGAAGATGATACCAATGGTGTTTTCCGGAATAGTGGGGGTATGGATAAAAAATGTCGTAGAGATCTCGAATTGAGCTGCAGCGTGCACCTTCTCCTCCTCTACCATAGCCTGGATACTGTAGCCGGTTTGGAGATTTGAGCTTGGAGGACTCGGACCAATGGATAAGCCCAAAAACTCACGAAAACATCAATGTACTTCCATTCGCCATCATCGTTCCCTCCTCCCCCGAGCACTTGTTTCACTGCGACTTTGACAGATATTTTTGACATGCCGCTTCTATGCAAGCTTGATCGGGTCAATGCCGGTCCGATGGGGAGCGGGTTTGATCGAATTTCGTCATTGAATCGAGGGTGCTAAAGTTAGAAATAAGGCCCATAAGCAAAGAGGAAATAAAATCCCGTTTTTGTGAAAAGAAATATTTACAAAAATGCCTTCTCCCGGACCGACGATGAGGAATGGTCCGGCATCGGAAGCGTCCTCCGAAGCCCGAGTACCACGGCCGAAGAACTACAAGTCCCAAGCAGCCCGATTCAGACATCCCTTTCACAGAAGCATGCTGAAATGTAAGCAGGCTTACAAACAGGCCGTGAGAGTTACGAGCGACGGAAAGAGAGGAGTCGTCTGAGCAGGCCTCGCTCAGGATCTCGATCTCCGAGGGGACTCGAGAGTTAAAGGACGATGCGGCAGGGGATCGGTAACTACCTCCTCGACCGTACGAGGGAGTCTGCACAATGAGTTGGATCAGGAGTGTGTCGAGGAGAGCTGAAAGTAGACCTCACGAATTCAGATTCATGCCTCCAAAGGCCATGTTCGTTCCCTCCCCCACCTAAAACCTCGCGGACGGCCCGTTTAACGGTAGCCGTGGAATACGCAGAGTTGGAAGATCCTGTGTACGAAGTGGCAAAAGAGGATACTGTGGCTGTTTCGGGAGGCAAGGATTCTGGGTCGTGTGTGTGTTTAGAGTTGGCTAGAAGGGCGTTGAGCTTCTCGGCATTACTGGGGCCGATATGGGCCGGGGATTTAGGACCTTTACGAGCACCTCCTCTTCCGGAAGTGTACTAGACCGGAAAGGGGTCTTCTGCTCAGCGAGACTGACGACACCGGACTACAGTCTTTTCGATCTGTCTCACCACCCGCTCAGATTTTGGTAGCTTTGTAACACTCCGATTATTTCCTCCACCTCCAACGAGCTCCTTTAGTACTGCCTTTGCATTAAGTTTAGAGGCTTTGATTGTCTCTTGCGACGAGAAGGAAGCGTTGGACTGAGTTGGCAAGGAAATATCGCCCATGGGTTGCCTCGTCTGGTCGGGCGATGAGGGGTGAAAGGCAGACTCGTCTCGACGATCACTGCTGAGCATGCTGAAGGGAAACAAGAGAGAGGTGTGGAGTTGAGAGTGAAGGAGGGCCTGATGATGGTGTATAAATACTCTCGGAGCGGACGGATGTGAGGGGAGGCTTCGGGTGGCGATAAGGCTCAAGGTGCTTCGATTGTCGCTGAGGTCACCTAATCTGGGATTATTAGCAGCTTCAAATTTGCCTGATACAAAGAAAAGGATCTGCTCCATCCGTTTCGTATCTCTCCTTTTTTCAACTACTACTACTTCTACACTAGCGCTTACCCTATTTCAAAGGGATCGTCGAGCTCCGGTCCGTGAAACGAGGTCCTAGCTCTGAAGCGCCCCAACCCACCATCTACCTACGCCCCATCCAGGTCGCCAGCCTCGAGCAAATGGAGCTCAGTCCTAATATGTGGCGATCATTGCCCTACCGAAGGCATGAGTGTGGTCGGTCGATAGCGACGGGAGGGGTGATGTTGTAGTGAAGAGCAGCTTGACACAGCGGGAGCTAGGAAACCTCGTTACAGCAAACGAGCCATGTCGCGCCTTCGCTCTGCTTGTGCCATACGGGGCTTCATCGGTCGCCCCCTAAGTTGCCATGAGCGCATTGGCGAGCCGTCGATCGTCTGACCGTGGAAAAATCTACCAAGCGTGGAGGCCCCTATTTGCGGTGAGCCCTTCCCCTCTCATTTCAAATCTGACCACGCTTCGACTGCACCTTGGACGATGAGCTCGGAGTCTGCCCGCGATGGTATGTATGGCTCTTCACCGTATGGTCTCGACGGCTGACCTAGCTTGCTACTAGTCGGGCCAACCCAGCCAAGTCCTCGACTCCGGCCCAACGAGCTCGTCGTAAAGGGTAGACACATCGAAGCCCTCCGTCATAGAACACTACGTTGACGCTCAAGGTCTCATAGCCTCGCCGTCTTATGTGGCATTTCCTTCGGGCGCCGAGCCTTCAGAGCCAAGTCCGCGGTCAGCTATCCCACCGCGTCCATTCCTCCCCTTTCGTCGAATCAGCCTTCCGGCAAACTCGGAACTTCCTTTCAACAAGCATCGTGAATCTGTCGTGAGCATGCAGTCATTCGATTCATTGGCAGAAGAACCCCGACCTCAAAGCTCAACAGCGACGCCCGCAACGCCTACCACCCCTTCCCGAAAACCGAGACCCACCTCTCTCCAGCCACCTCCACGCGTAAGGCAAAGGGCCGAAAGCAGACGGAGGCGCACAGAAATAATTTCAAGTCACGAAAAGGAGGGCAAGCGTCGGAGCATCGTGCAGGAAATCCTTGAGACCGAAAGAAGTTACGTCCAGGGGTTGGACTTGATCTATGACGTGAGCAACACTCCTGACCTCGATCGACGCACGCCTTTAACGACCATTTCAGCTCTTTCTTCTTCCTTTGATCGAATCCCTCGACGACTCAGCACCAATCTTAACACGAACCGAACTCAACTCTATATTCGTCAACTTTATCGACATATGGAACTTCCATCGCTCCTTCCTATCCGCGCTTCAACACCTCGTCACATCCAACCCGAACCCTCCTCTGGCTCCCTTGCTGTCTGAACATTTTCCTTACTTGTCCCTTTACACCCCCTTTATCACCGCCTTTCCGGATTCCGTCTCTGCAATCGTCTCTTTGAGCGCCTCTAACCCTAGGTTTAGCAATTTTCTCAAGACTCAGCATGCCAACCCTCGGTGCAAATTTTTGACTCTTCGGGATTGGCTGTTGTCTATCGTTCAACGATGTCCCAGGTATCTGTTACTGCTCAAGGTACGCAGGATCCGACCTCCTCTACTTCCAGGAATCTCACTTCCTAAACAACTCAGGACCTGATAACCTGCACAGAGCCATTGAATGACGAGTATGAAGGCCTGACTGCTGTCCACGCTTTGGTCTCCAAAAGTAAGCGTCCACTCCTAGAGTCCTTGAGTCCTGTTTCCTTACACGGAGCACGGTCCTTAGTCACTTCCGCCCTCAACACCTCACTCCACAGCCATACTCAAACGCTGCAGCTTCTTGCGATCCAAAGAACTACACCAAACCTTCCCTTCCCTCTGATTGCCCCAGGGAGAACACTCATTAAGCGCGGAACCCTGCTCAAGGTCGACAGGGAACAGCGATTAAGAGAGTTCCTTCTCCTTTCTGACAGCTTGATCTGGCTCAGCAAAGCTAGCGAGCGTGAATGGGAGTGGACAAGCAGCCCGACCATGGTGAGATCAAGTACATCCACCCAACTTGCACCAATACGCCCAAGCCCTCTAGGCAAGTCCAGCAGCAGCATTACACCCTCTCGACCAGGTCTAGGGTCAAGAACAAGGAGTAAAAGCGATGCAGAAATACCTACGTGGCGAAGTACAGATCCTAATGGGGAAGACAGATGGACATATCGAGGCAAAGTTGACCTGATGGATGCCGAGGTTGTGGTATCTACCTTGCCCGGTCCGGGTGAGGGACGGAAGTTTGATATTTTTGGGCCCACTGAGTCTTTCTCAGTTTACACGAGTAAGTATTCCAAGCATTTTCGGCATGGAGTCGTCGCCGGGCTAACGCTCATTCTCAGGTACACAGGAGGACAGAGACGTTTGGGTGCAAGCCATCCGAAGCGCGAAAGCATCTCTACTCATGACCTTGAACATCACGCAAGGAGACTCCACCCTCACATCGTCGTCATCTAATACTCACCTTCGACGCACTTTGCAAGCCTTGCCGCACATCCCTGACTCCAGCCCTAGAGCCAAATCGAACGGGAAACGGGCTCAGAAGCAGGAGAGACGTCGAATTGTCGAACATTTCATCCCGCCACCCTGGGTCCCGGACGCGAAGGCAGAATCCTGCATGAGGTGTGGCCGTTTGTTTGGTTTACTGCGAAGAAGGCATCACTGCAGGCTCTGTGGCCGGGTTGTATGTGCTGATTGCTCTACGAAAGTATGTTGACTGGCTCTGCTCGGCCTAAACTCGCGAAACTGGTCGTTTACAAGTTCGCTTTCAGACGTTCTTTATCTCCGATCCCGACTCGACCGACCAAGCAAAACCGGCACGAGCTTGTAACATGTGCTACGAATCCATTTTTCCCGTTTTACCTCCCTCGCCCACCATCAAGGCAAGACCTCTCAGCACACCTTTGTCGCCGACATCGGCCTCCTTTTCTCAGAATCGTCCGTCGGTCATGCACGTTCCTACCCTTCCCGACATCCCTTCGCATAGGTCCCTTGCAGGACAAGTGAGTCCTCCCTCTGACGGGGAGGTCTCGATTCTTCCAATCCTTCCCCCTCCATCCCCTGGACCGACAGACGACGTCCTGCCACCACTGTCCTCTTCCATGCCGAATCACATGCCAACATCGCCCTCCCTGCTACCTGTACCGACCCGGCAGTCTCTCTTTGGAGAGCAGAGACACGGACCATCGTTCTCCACATCAGAAAATCTGGCCCAATTCCCCCTGCCAACAACTCGTCCGCCACCTTCTTCTTTTACAGCGGGGTCGGCTATCGCCAGACTTTCGGCCTCCAGCGACGGGCAGGCCTCATCTGGGGAAAGTCCGTTTATGGTTGGTGAGCGAGTTCAGGAAACTGGACGCCGTCGATCCCGCGCATCTCTCCCAGCGGTCCGCGACTCGTTTTACGCCCATAACAGTCGGGATGTAACCACCGAAGATCTTCCTGAAGACCTGATAGCAGAAATGCACCACGGCGGAAATCAGCCAACAGGACATGGCGCGGTCGATTCCGACAGCGGTTTACCCAAGCGCAACCGACGAATTGCGTTTGCTCCTTCCTCGGAAGCGGTCCATAGAGCACCCGTAACCATCTTCCCACAAAAGGACGATGCTAAAAGGTTCTCACTTGTCTTGACGGGGAAGGGCACCGTCGGACGAGGCGCTGGCTTGGATATCGGCGAAGGCGAGGGTTCTCTTTCTGCACCATCCATGGAACAGACGAGTTCTGCTCCGACACTGATGTCAGAACCGTCACCTGCATCATCCCGCTCTCGAAGGACGGTGTTTGACGGACTTGAAAGAGGAATTGCTGCTGGCAGACTGCAACGGCTCCTCGGGAGGGACGGCAAGTCTCGAAAGGGGTCGAAAGCGGCAGTTGGTTAGAGACGTAGGAGATAGGGAATAGATAATAATGACCTGTAATTGATTCGTTTGCTTTGTTTTTCTCTTAGTGTAGTTGTAAATGTATTGTAGCGCGTCCGATGGGTGGCGCGACCTGGACTGTCGTGAGTGTCGATTGACTCTGTTTGGCCGCAATGCACCGTCACCTGTTTCCTGACCTCCTCCACCCATGTATGAACGGGACCTACAAGATCTCGTTCGAGGTCTTCGATCCGATGCTGCAAAGAAAAATGAAGCCAAGTTCATCGCTGAAGTGATTGACGAAATTCGGAAAGAGATCACGAGCAAGGACATGGACATCAAGGGAGGAGCCGTCTGCAAGCTAACGTACCTCGATATGTTGGGCTACGACATGTCATGGGCATCCTTTCATGTCGTCGAGGTCATGTCCTCCCCTCATTTGCATCTCAAGACCGGAGGATATCTCGCAGCAGCCCAGTCCTTTGACGAGAACACCGATGTCTTGATGCTGACTACAAATCTATTGAAGAAGGCAAGCCGTTCAAGACGTTCGTTCAAAGTCACTGCGCTAACTGACTACTAGGATATGGCCTCTGGTTCTCATCCGGAAATTTCAGCTGCTCTAAACTGCCTGGCCCATATCCTTACCCCAGAGCTTGCTCGAGACTTGGCTCTGGATATCGTTCCCATGCTCAATCACTCAAGGCCATTAATCAGGAAACGGGCGATATTGGTACTTTACAAAATGATGCTACTCGACCCCGATGCGTTAGACCGAGGCTTTGCCAAGCTTCGGGAGAAACTTGAGGATCCAGACATTGGTGAGTGCGAGGTTTCATGATTTAACATTCTTCCTGAATACATCATCCGGGACTATTACTAGGAGTTATTTCGGCGACCGTGAATGCCCTTTGCGAGCTCTCCCGCCGCGAGCCTCAGCGATGTCTGGTACTGGCGCCTCAGCTGTTCAACCTCTTAACAAGCTCGTCAAACAACTGGATGCTGATAAAAATAGTCAAGCTGGTAGGTTGGACTCACAAGAGGCTTGGTGGCTACTAACCGGCGGCATATTTAGTTCGGAGCTCTCACACCTCACGAATTCCGCCTAGTTCGGAAGCTCCAACCACCGTTGACTGACCTAATCTCCACCACCCCAGCAATATCCTTACTGTATGAATGCGTCAGAACGTGTATCATCGGCGGGATGTTTCAAGGTTCCTCCGGAAGCTCCCTCGCACGAACATGCGTGCAAAAGTTGGCCGCATTTTTGGAGAATCCGGATCAAAACTGTGAGTGCTCTGCAAATAGTGGAAGCCGGCAGGAATACAGGTTTGGCTGACGGGAGCACTAGTGAAATATATCGCTCTGCTTGCTCTCGTCAAGATCGCTCCGTCGCACCCTCATCTCGTTGCTGAACATCAGCGGCTAATCCTGGCTAGCATCAGCGACAACGACATGAGCATTCGCCTGCGGGCCCTCGATCTCCTGTCTGTCATGGTCAATCGTCAAACCCTCCAACACGTTGTCCAGCACCTGTTATCACATCTCAGCCCCGGTAGCGTTCCGGGAAACGGGCTATCGGCGACACAGGCATTAAATCACGCTGTTTCTGGCGCGGCGACATCTTCCCTGCCCCCCAACCTGTCCACTCCATACCGACTCGACGTTTCCCATCGAATCCTCGAAATGTGCTCCCGGGACCTGTATGACAATGTGGACGACTTTGAGTGGTATTTATCTGTTCTTGTTGATCTATCGTACGTTGCTCGTGTTCCCATCGGTGGGGACATTAGGGACCAGCTTCTGGATCTGGTAGCGAGGGTTCGTAGCGTACGGCCCTTTGCAGTCCGCTTGATGGCCAAGTTGCTCGACGAGGCGGCCCCTTCAGGCGACGATGATGGTTGCGTTGAGGTCTACTGGGCTGCCGCATGGATTTGCGGGGAATACTGCAGGTGAGGGCAAAATGAGACGCTGGTCCAGCTAGCGTTGATTCGAATCTCCTTGCTTCAGTGATCTTCCCAACCCACTTCAAACTGCAGCCAAGCTACTGTCAGGAAAAGCTTGCAACCTACCTCCGACCATCCTATCTGTGTATATGACATCGGCACTGAAACTCATCGGCCATTGGGCATACAATCTGGCAATCGAATGGGACGATGCTCATCTCACGGGTGCTCGGCAAGATGTGGACGAAACCATTTCTCAAGTGGCCGACTTTCTTGACAATTCTCATATCGAAGTTCAAGAGCGGGTGAGTATGTCTATCTACCAGGTGGATGCTCATTTATGATGTGGGTTGGGCTCCGAAGGCAGCAACACTCGGACAGTTGCTTCGGTTCTTGAAGGCAGATCTCGCAAGTTACGGTCATACCGAGAGCTCAACGAACGATTCGCCTCTATTCCCAAAGAGTCTCAAGCTTATACATCCTCTCTCAAGCCCGTTTGAGCTGAACGCCGTTGCCTCGGAGGCTCAGGGAAAAGTTCGAATGCCAGAGGGACTTGACTTGGACATCGACATTGTCCCTATTAGCGTTAGAGCCTCACCCGAACTCACAGGGAACACTCAGCCGAAGAAAAGAAAGAAAAAGGACCCAAATAAACAATCAGTAAGCTGAATAATATAGATCTCATTCCGCTCCTCAACGACGGATCTAATAATTGTGATACCTTGCAGGGTTTAATGGGTAGCGAGGATGCAGCTCCACCGATAGGATCACTATCTGGGAACCAAAAGGATCTTTCCAGCACTCAGTTCAGCGGAGGAGATGATCTCGACTCGATTCCCATTGTCGCGCTCGATGGTTTAGTACTTGGTGCGCCAAGCGGAGACTCTCTTCTTCTTCTCGGAGCTTATACCTAACCTATTTGTCGATTCCTAGGACTCCCTGGATCAAGTCCGTCGAATAATAGGCCCGACCGACCTGCAGTTGTTACCCAAGGCGAGATGCCAGAAGACGCACCCCATGAAGGACACGGTGTTTTACCTCCGGTCTCGCTATCTTCGGAAACTGTTCAATCACCCGGTCCCGTTCCAGTGGTTCGGTCCAAGAAGGTGGGACAACGAGCTTGAAAATGTACATGGGTACTAATGCTATGTTCTGGACAGAATACCAGAGTAAAGCACAAAAAAACTGCTAGACAAGAAATAGGGTGATGCGGATGACAGTATGTGAATTAGACAAGATTTCAAAGATATTTGAGGCAAAGGCAAAGCGGGCGAGCATGTGTGCGTTGAAGCGAGTGGTACAGAAAACTAAGGGTCCATCCAATCCGAACACTTGAACTTAGGCGATAGGGCCAACATCTTCTACGGAGTCAACGATGTCATTTACAATCTCACTGGTTACTCCTGGAATCGCTTGTTCCGCGTGTATAAATGCTTGTCGTAGTCTCGACAGCGCTTGCCGTCCTTCTTGTGTTGAGACTCGCGGGAACAGCTGGTTAGAAGGAAGGTTCAAAGTCAATCTCAACTGCCTGAGGATCGGCGCAAGATACAAACTTACTGATGCCAAAATAGGGAGAATTACGCTGTCGAGCATTCCCACGTCGTCTTCGGATGCGGATGAGATATGCGTGTCGGCAAGATGGTGGCTAAGCTGATCGTCCGCTTCATCCTCATCGCCAAAGTCGAATTGATCGCTTCCGCTGGAGCCCTGACGAAGCGTCCCCTCTTTATGACCATTTCTCGTGGAAGAGGGTTGAGGGTTCGGAGCTTGATTGGCCCTTAGAGTTGATGCGCTTTGATTGCCTGGAAGCGGTGGAAGGTCGCGGTCGTGGTCGTTCGACGGAGAATTGAACGATGAGTTTTCGCGGGGAGATTGAAGTGAGGGGGCCCGATTATAACTACTCGACTGAAAGTTAGTGAAAGTCTTAGAAGATACGCATTTTTGGGGATACACATACGGATCATTGCCGAACGAGGATTGAGGCGACATCGGAGGAGCGGCGCTCCGACCAACAGTTTGTTGCGAGACATGCCGCACTGTTCCAAAGTCCCACATGTCCTCGTCGTCGACACCAGGGCCACTTTGATACCCAAAGCGATACCGTGCACTGTTAGCTCTACTACCCAATGATAGCTTGGTCAGGCCACTTACGCATCGTCCGCTTTATTCCGGTCTTCCTCCTCATGCCGTGGGCGTCCTTGGACCATCTTCCACCTTTCCTGGCGCTCAAGAAGTTCAGTAAGATAGTTGGTCCGCTTTGCCTTCAAGATCCACTTGTGTCTTAAGAGATCACGGGCGGTTGGTCGCTGTCCGTCATAAAGTAAGCATTTATTCTTTCACGGAACTTTGAAGGAGCTCACCTCCCGCGGGTCCCGTCGCAGACAGCATGCGACAAAGTCTTTGAACAGTTTCGAGAATTCCGGCCCTTCTAATGTCGGAGGTGGGTTTTTCGGAATTAAAAAGAGGACCTGAGATTGCCTAGCGTTACTAACATTCCTGTTACTCGCGACCAAGACACATACCTTCATCGGGTGTAGTTCTGCGTAAGGTGGCTCCCCTTTTGCAAGCTCGATAGCGGTGATACCTAAGCTCCATATGTCGGCTTTGTGGTCATAGCCGGACTGCTTGATGACTTCAGGAGACATCCAATATGGCGTGCCGACAAATGTATTCTTTTTGGCTGATAATGTTCCCGAAAGCTGACCCGAGACGCCAAAGTCGGCAAGTTTAACGGATCCGTCGCCGCTAAGCAGGATGTTCGCGGCTGGATGGAATGCCGCTGTCAGCGCAAAGTGACTGGGCAAGGGTAGCGACGGACCTTTTATATCACGATGGAGCTTGCCTTCTTGATGAAGATATTCCAATCCTTTCAAGAGTTCCTTGATGATAATTGCGATATACTCTTCACGAAAGACCCCTGCTTTCATCTAGGTAGTACGGTGAGCGTAGAGGACTTCGAGAGTCGAACAGCCGACGCACCAAATCCGAGCAAGATCCCCCTGCACAATACCTGAGAGCACACGTTCATTTCGAAGCAGGAATGACTCTAGCTAATGATACGTACTCCATGACAATCCAAAGATTCGACCCCTTGAGGAAAGACCCATGGTATTTGGTAACATAAGGAGAGTCGAGCTGACTTAGAATCTGGATTTCTTGCTGAATGTCCTCAATTTCGTCTTCTGCGGATTCGAGGTCGATGATTTTGATAGCTACTACTTTCTTCGTTGCCTTCTCGAATCTAGCCCGTTTAAGAGATATGTCAACGGACATATCCTGCTCCAGGCCGCCAAACGACCTTACCCTTTATACACCTCTCCGAACGAGCCTTTGCCTACAAGCAAGGAAGTATAAGAGCCATGGATGGGATGTGTATTGACAAAACGCCGCCCACCTATCCTTTCCTGCCTGACATAGAACTCCTCGGGATCGCTCTGGTGGTGCATCTCCTGTGTCCTTCAGATGAGTATAATCCGATAGCAATGCGAGAGCGGTGGCTTACGGCCATGATTGCTGTTCAGTTGCAGGTAATGGGACGAGGAGGAGGTAGGGGCGAGTTGGTCAAACAGTTGGAGGATGTTGGTTCGTTTTCCAGTCCACACTTCAATCGCGTCCCTCAGGCACCCTGAAGACGCGTCTCGACGGTTCGCGACACACACAACCGAAGAGGAGAGAGAGAAAGCCTTTGAAACGACGGAGTATCAGATATAGAAGAAGGCATACTCGTCCTAAATAGTCTTGTGCTAGTTATAGGGGATCAAGCTTGATGTCACTGCTTAACCCCCGAGCGCGGTGCTGCCGTAGCCCCTATCCACCTCGACAGGACGCCGCTGACCACGATTACCAGCCAAATGACTAAAGACCCGGCTATCCAAATCGCTCCTTAGCCAGCGCCTGAAGGAACGCCATGTTTGCCTTGTCCTTCTCCCGCATGGTGTTGAAACGGTTTCGACCTTCGCTCTCCTTGGTAATCCTATCCTCTTGCCTTCTCTCCTCCATCCTTTTCCGCGCTGCGTCTCGTTGAGCGATCCTAGTGAAATTTGCCGTCGAGATCAGTCAACACGATGAGTCTCAATTTGGGCTCCAAAATATTCCTAAACGTGCCTTGCTTGGAAGCTATCCCCGCCTCCGAATAACGCATCTTCTCTGACTTCAACAAAGGCGTCTTCTTTCTCGCCGCGAGCTTGTCGATCACTCTCCCTCTTCAGCCGTTTCTTCTCCAACATGCCTTCCCGGCCCGTTTCTCGTGGACCTACAAGGTCTTCCACCCTCTCCTTGTCTTCCTCTCTCTCCCTCTTCCGGGAATGTCTGCGGTCCTCGATGGCGGACTCTCGTCTAATCTCTTCTTGTTCAGTCCACTCTGACGCTGATGGAAGGGTAGGGCCAGCGATCCGAGCCTTTCCCTTCGATGATACAGGACCATCTGAACGACGAGTTTGATTTGTTGCTTGAGTGACTGAATCTCTAGCTTCTTCGAGTGCAGCCTGATCTTTCTTCGTTCCTGTGCCGGCGAAAGACCAGCGATAGGCCGTGTTTGATGAAGACGCGACACCGCCTGTAAGCGAAGCGTTATAAAATTTTGCTATCATATAGGTCACATTAGAACGACACTGCAAGATGACGTATGAGACAAGTTTACCATCTAGTCTTCCCGAATTCCACCGCTATCAAAGGATCAACCAATAGTCAACGTGCCATATTCTTTCGTCAATATAGAGCTGACCAACTTTGGTAAATTTCCGAAAGTAAGATCGAGACTTTTCGCCAGAAAGCTCGTCGACATACTGACCAAAACATACCAGCATGAGGACCGCGCGGTCGGAAGGCAAGAGCCCAACATACCTTTCCCTTCTCCTCCCTTAACCAAGCTCGAAACTCGGTTTGTTTCATGAAATAGTCTTGGTCGGGATCTAGTGCGTCCGCTCCGAACGGTAAAGGCTCGCGCTCCGGGGATGCAGAGCGGCGGGACATGATGTTGTATTTCGAGTCGGACTGGTGAACCGAGGTATGTCAAATTTCGAGCCGATCGGTGGAAGGAGGTTGGAAGTGTGAGTTGCGCCGTATAGAAGTAATATACAATAGGAAATGTCACTTACCCGACTTTGTATCAGGTCGTTGAGCAGGAAGGCGGAACGGAACTCTAACCGTGAGAGTGTACCGCTTGAGCGAGAAGCTTCGCGCCTGCCAAGCGAGCGATCTGCACCCGGCATTACACCGTCAAGACCACAATCTTTGCCTCGACAAGCCAATGCTAGCGCTCCTCTGAGCCAGACTCCGGTACATCGCCTTGATACTGGTAGTGCAGCGTGGCCGATCAGCATTGACTACCTTCCCCGGAACCCATTGGGTGAGCCTCCATCACCGATCATCCTGTCGCTCAAAGATTACTTGCTGACTTTCCTCTGCCATAGTCTACGTTGAAGGCTAGGAGCGTCCCGACTTCGACCAGCATACGGCTCACCAGAGTCTGTGTCATCCTGATCCCGATCCTGACATTGACCTCAGCTCAACATCGACTCCGAGCAAGCACAGCGATGGCTTGACTTTAGTCTCTCGTGCCAAAACTTTGAAAGGGCTGTGACGAAAGAGATGGCTGGGCTCGTCACCCTTGTGGTCGCCGCCGCAGTCAGCCTCGACGGGCGTCTAGATTTTCCGTGCACCGCACGCGAATCACGATACGCACTTTCTGGCATCCGACTTGCGTCCGGCCTTTGGGAGACTTGGCATGTTCTCGGCTGTCCTCATTGCTGGTTCTATCGCTAACACCTTGCCAACTTTACAGCCATCCAGTGCCAATCGCCATCAGTCCTCATCAACGCGATCATTAGACGCGTCAACCTTGGGGCAGCAACGTCCACCCCATCCGCGCAATACCTACGCCGTTCCCTCGGATGGCCGCTTCTCCCTTTTTTTCACGGCCATAGCCCTGCTCCCAGCACGCATAGCGTTACACTGATTAACCCGCCTGATTAACCCGCCCCGGATTCAGTTCGTTCAGCTTGCAGTCGGGAACGATCCCGCTGCCGAACTTGGCTGGGTGGCGCAAACCCTCGCATTCACGCCACGAAAATGTTCTAGTTTAACATCGTTAACGTTCATCTTCACCCCATCGGAGGTGTTCCGAGGTTCCCGATGCCTGTCCCTCGTGTCAACAATTTCACTGCACGGCCGCTCTCCTCAAATTACAACTCTGGTTCCCCATCCGCCCTTCAGACCCCAAGAACACGGAAGAGAGAGAAGTTGAAACAACCGGCCGAATCACCGAAGACCACAAAGTTCTAGTCCCCGAGACCCCAGGCTCCTGCGCAGCAACCCGCTGCAAATGAGGCCGAGCCTACAGTTTCTATAGAGGAGGAAGCTCATACCCCATCACTCAACAGTCAAGCCCAGTCGTTGACATTTGTGTGTCCTACTGGTCTCCAGCCTAAGGCGCCAAGATACCAGCACCCAAGCCCTGCCGCACCCTACCTCCCAAGAGAGACTTTCCGAGCGCCACTTCCAGGTTTTTCCAGATACGGTTCCAGCAGGCTTGTTTAAGGCTTAGCACGAAGATCACAATGCCGTGAGCATGCCTACAGTTGGATCAAGGCTTGTAATTGCTTCAAACATATTAGCGAGCATGGTTAAGTCTGATTTCATGAAGTCTCTTCCTTTTTCATCCTCCTTGTTAGAAACTGTAGAAACCAGCTGAACCAGTTCCTGAATAACTTGATAATGGCTCTGATAATTAGCAACTAGCTAAACACTTTTTTCATTAGTTAATCATTTTTGAATACTACTTTACTTTCTACTGTAAAATTGTTTCAATTTCTAATGATATTTTGAGCTGGATTCGGATAGCCCACGGGACTTGCTAAGTTAGCCGGCAGGTTTGGGAAACTTGCTTGTCAACACCTCGTGAAAGTTCCTGGATAGGAAGGAGCAGCTGCAAGCTTGCTAGAATATATCTACAAGTAAGTTTACTTATTGTGATGAAACACAAATTGCCTTAGATTAGAAATGATAGGTGATCATCCAGTGCT
>WSUD01000424.1:0-16155 GCA_019633495.1 Tulasnella sp. 427 | reverse complement strand
CCAACCTCACAATCCCAGAAAACAGCAGCCTTTCGCTCTTCTTGATGGCTCATCTGCATGGAGAACGGATCGGACTCGAGGTGGTTTACATGGGTTGGACTGGAAAACATTGTTATGGCGGGGTGATCGGAAATGGTGAAGTTCGGCGATAGGGCTTTGTACATCCGACCCAGTACTTACTAGTGCAGTGCGCGTCAGATAAACAGGGCAATATTGCCGCAGAACTTTGCCGCGCCGCCGGAACAGCTTCCTGACCAACTACAGGTGATAAATGCCCCATCCATTTGCCTTTCAATGAATAGCATTCCTTAAGGCCAAGTTGTTGGTTGTTGGAGTTCTCCGTTCTCTGCTGTTTTTCTGATCCAACCGGGTGACCCTACCAGAAGACAGACAGAAATCCGGAGAGGAGACTTGTAATCTCTCCGTGTGCAAAATACTCTGAGTGTAAGAAGATCTGGTGGAGCTGGGATGGACTGCTGGGACTGTTATGTTTTCCTGATGCAACGTATCTTGCGGAGTTGTATTCCGAAAAGGGAAATTCCTGGGACCTCCAATTCAACGACCATCAGGCCCGGGAGTCGTGCACGAGTCTCATCAAACCTATGAGCACAATCACCAAGTCTCCTCTCGCGCCAGATAAGCCTATGGACGGAGATTTTGACGAAAGTATCGTTGGCATATTCTGGGATTATGAGGTTGGGTCAAGTCTTTTGGGCATGCCGCTGCTTCTCTCCGCATGCCTTCAACTGATGGCCCCATCCCAGAGCTGTCCCAGTCCATCTAAGCAGTCTCTTGAGTCAACTATAAATGTCATCGAGACACTCTCGAAGTCGTACGGCTCGATCCACGCTTTCAACGTGTACATCGACCTAAATCGCCATCCGGAGGCTCGACAAGCGGCGGGACTCAGGCAGCCGCTATACGACTCGGTTATCTCGGTAAGACTGATAGATCGGGCCCGCTACGCCTCCCATGCTTAATCACCCACGAGTAGCTTCTCGACTGTCCAGGTGGTGGCAAAACAATTGCAGACAAAAAGATTATTGTGGACCTATTCGCCTTCGCTATCAGAAACCGCAAGCCTAGCACTCTCACCGTGCTCTCGACGGACCCGGACCTAGCATATACCCTCTCACTGCTGAGGCAGCGCATGTTTAAGGTGGTACTGGTTACATCCGGCAATTCGACTTCAGCTCTGAAGCCCCAGGCTGATGCGTGCTTCGACTGGAGCTCGCTGGTCCCGGGCTCTCCGCTGAGCAGTAGAGCCGCTTTACCCGATCTTGGTATCGTCCCTCTGCTTTCATCTAGCCAACAATATCCGACACTAACCAGCGTCCGGTGTTCCAGGCAGAAAGACTGTGGCTTTCACTAAATCCTCGGTCCCGAAGCATTTGCATGAGGTGATCGCGGTGCTTATTCAAGCTTCGAGGGCCGATGGATGGCCAGAAGTGGGTATATACGGTGAGCTCCGCCGACGAACGAGTGGAAAACAATGGTCAGATCGCGGTAAGCTCTCAGGGTATCTTGCGGAGGGAGTTCAACTGGGCATTTTCGTGAAGTCCGTTGGTCTGTCCTATTCCAATGTGCAGCACACGTATTACGCACTCACGGAGGCGGTGAGGAAGGACTGGGAATGAAGGACGTTCGTAGTAACGTGTAGTCTGAGTGCTACAGCTCGTACTTTCTGGAGTGATACGACTATTGGGGAGCTTCTCTTCGTATCGCGCACAAGTCTTGGGGCCGAAGGGTGTGAAAAACTGATTGATACGGTGTACCTTAGAATCGTTGGAGTTGATCGATATAGCCTCCCAAACGCGTTCTTGCCACTTGAATCGCTCGCAGCCTTCGCTCAACAATATATTATAGACTACATCGCGAAAAGACACGAGTATGAATGTAGCTACATTCATAGAAGGAATGAGTTAAGTCGATCGGCCGTAGAAACTAACACAGCCTAATACAAGATGAACTAGAAGAGCAATTGGGAATGACTGCTGAGATATCACATTCATCAGTGTTGCTTGATTTGAATTCAGTACCGCCTTGCTTGTGGCTAAGATCAACATATCTGGGATTGTCTATCCCGTCAGGTCACTGCATACAATAAAGGATCAAATAGGTGAGTAGAGCTAGAGCCGCCAGCAACAGCCGTAAACCTACACAATGTCAGCGGTTGTTTGAAACGTCCATTCTGCCAAAATAATTGAGTCTCACTCCGAGACGGTGCCGACTGTATTCGACGATCCCTTGCTCTTGAGCTAGCTTGAGAAAGCTTTCGAAGCCTCGAACGTGAGCCTCGTTGAGGAGGTCAGGACTTCGGTGAAGCACCATTTGTCGGACCGTTTCTGGGTTCAGATATTCTATTCCCATGGAATGTGCTTGGTCCAGTACATCGACTAGGTCGACGAACAAGTCCGGTATATCCTTGAGTGACGAGGAAGATGCGGTGCTGATGGACGGTGACGCCAGAGATGGTAAGCGCTCTGCATCATGGAGCTGAGAGGTGTGTTCGACTAAGTCGTCGATGACAGATTCCGTTTTCGTTTCTGAGTGGGAAGAAGGATCTTCGACTGCAGCGAATTGGGACCTGACCTCCGAGAGAGCGACCAAGGGCCTGTTCAAGGTGACTTTAGCAGACGGATGTGTCGAAGGACGAGGGGGGATGGGCGGAGGGCCGCTATACTCAGAGACTGAGCTGCTCGGGCCCTTCGAGACGACGATGCTCGGAACAACGGATGGGGCGTCGCTGGAAGTGGAGTCGTTATTCGGTACGTACAAGACCGCTTGACTTTGCTGATGTCCCTGAGGAGACTTAGAGCCACTGGATCTGGCACCCTCTCCCTCCTTCGAAGTCGGTGCTATGTTAGGCGGTGTTGGCGAGTCCGCGATCTCCTCCTCGGTTCCATTTGCCGTGACTTCAATGACCACGAGCCCAGTTGACTGAGCTTCAATCTGACCAATGCCAGACGTGTCATCCTGACGGGATGAATCCCCAGCCGATCCGAGGACAGGCAACTGATCGGGTGAGGTGTCTTGGTAGACCAAGGGAGGGAGCAGGGCTAGTGCATCTTCCCAACTTGGGCCAAAGATACGACCAGCGTTGACAGCAAGATCCGACTGTACTCTTAGCTTGTGGCTTGCGCTGCTGCTGGGGTGAATCAGGATGACGGAATAACGCTGGTTTCGAAGCGTTGAGACGGCGTAGGAGAAGTCGCCATCGCCGGAGAGCAGAATCACAGCGGCTGGTGGAGAGTTGTCATACGCGAAAGCCATCAGGTCGGCTAGTATCATTTTGTCCGCGACGTCTTTCCGAGCACGATCGGGCCGCGGACAGTCCGTGAGCTGAAACAAAGATAAGCTGAATTAGTGATGCTCTGGAGCGAAGAATGCGCAATAAATGCACCGAAACACCCGAGCTCTGAAGTTGAGATCGCATGCTCGAAGAGTAAGCTGTCACCGCCTGATCTAGGTATGCTTTAAACACGATGACGGATCCATAGCGTTGACCGAGCCGACGGATCCGGTTGGCCGTTTCACAGCCATTGAGATGTGATGGCGGAGAAAGGTTCTAATTGGGTAAAATTCCAAGCTAAGTATTTGCTTGGCAATGTCTGTCGTGAAGTGGAGTTCGATGTCTCTTACCTCAACATCCCAGAAAATCCCTACTCTTACTCCACGAAAAGGATGCGATTCCCCGTCCATTGTGCCTCAAAGGTGCTAAGGAGAAATTGATTGTACTACGCTACAATATGCTCGCTCTTGTGGTCTGTTGCGCTTTGACGAGGAATGCGAGCGATCAATTGACGGACGGCTGTTCGGCGAGAACACCCAAGCAATCGGGTGAGGCTCTTCAGAGAGTACTTCGAGACGCCAGGAACTCCGCCATTCCTCGGCGGAAGTATAGCTGAGATATGTGGGGGTGTAATGGAACGGGATACGACGTGGTTTGGGAGGTTTGGAAGTGATCATGGGATCGCTCACCTCAGCAGGTTTTCCCAAGACGGCCAAATTAGGTAAATGCGGGACCTCCCAGGTTTTAGCCGGTACCCATATTGAGACTCTCTTCCGATCATAATACGCAATGTCTGTCGGGTAAACGAATTGAATTTCGACCAATAAATTCATTCAAACAGACAGAACGTTAACGCGTCAGACCGCCTACCTACCTACCTACCGCCCGCAAGACGGCCCATCATCAAAGGTAGACTCAAGCTCCTGATGCCACCCCGCGTCGTTCTAGAAAAGATATCATTTCACTATGAAGCCACCTCGCGGACCATGGGAGACATACCTGCGCCGAGTTCTACCGCACGTGTGCCCATTGTCCACTCGAAAGCAAACAGGCATCAACACGCAGTTACAACCTGGTCTGCCCTGGGGCTGAAAGAACAACAAGCTTTCATCCAAATCCTTCATTGAATGCCTGTCCCTAAAGCACCGTACCGAGTTGCTCTAGGTGAATACGGTGGCGACCACTCTTGGGTCATCCAATCCGGAAAGGGCTTGATTTGGTGAGATCGCTTCCGGCGTAGGGCGCGATGGATATGAATGGCAAAGCGAGATCTTACTTTCCTTCTTAGGCAAAATATCCCTGATGATCTGTCAAGCTTGCTCCAAACTATCGGAAGTGCTAGCATTGTAGACTTCTCGCTGGGCCCGGGTGGGCGATACTACGTGAAATATCTCGCAGCAGGTTCAGAGAAGAGAAGTGAGTGTATTTTCTGGGTTTCGTTACGAACGAACTCCGACCTCGCACCCATTGTCCAAGAGTTATCCAAATATCTATGGAGAGAAATAGGCCAAGATCCAAATTCACAGCTAGATAGATTGACTTTGGGTCCCGATGGCCAGTATTGGGGCGTTCGAGGGGACGTCGGCAGTTGCTCCTACTTCGCGGGCGCGGAATACTGCGGTGCCTTCTTGCGAAGATTCAACGCAAAACTCAATACAGTCAACTCCTACGACTAGTATGACTTTGTCGCGCTGGGATTTGAAGGCGACTGGGCATTTGGGGTGGACGGGCGAGTCGAACAACGAGGGGGCAACTTGATGCGGAACCGCATATCCAATGCCAGAAGGAGTGGCAAAAGAATCCTGGTAAGGTTTGTTCTCTACAACTAACGCTCTCAAGCTAACTTAAGTCTCTCTTTCTGTAATAAGAGCATGGCAATGTCACCTCTCAGTCGAACTTGGTTCATGTGCTTCGACGATGGTACCGTTGACTGGCAGCTACCAGGGGACATCTCGACCTATATCGAGGAGTATTGCCGACCGGAATATTCATTGCTGAGCCATCATCAACTAGCTTATCGATTCTCAAGATTGAAGCTTCTTGTAGACGCGTTTGGTGGCTTGAGTCTAAAAGGGTCGACATCATTGCGCGTACTGTCTCCGTACTCATCCGAGAGCACCGATTATACAAAAGGCAAGTGCATCTATATCATAAGGAGAAGATTATGCCTAATTGTCCCCCGGTGCTGTCTAGTTGCATTGCTATTTCAGAATGGGTGGAAACACCCGCATAAGACCGTGCCAAGTATAAAGAGGATCTTTAAAGTGGAGCTTCCAGACCATATCGAGACACCATACTCATCCTATAAGTGAGATATGTCGAGCTCGGTTGATCCTGCTGCCGTTAACAATTGTTGGATTCAGATCCCTCCTTGGTCGGACACGCTCTTCCTCAGGTATAAATGAAAGGCTCGTTTTCCACGGAACATATCGACACTGTGCCCTTGGAGCTCGAGATTCAGCTACCTCCCCTTGCTCAGACGCGGTCTGCCACCTTTGTGGCGTACTCCGCACTTCGTTCTCAGTCTCCCGAGCCGGAACGACACCTGATCGCAATTTCTTGAGGTGGGTCTTCTCTTGCACTTCTTTTTTTTTTTGCAAAATATTCAGTCCACTTAATTGTCAATTAGATTTGGTCACGGCATATATACTTCAAACGTTTCATCCAAGTAAGCGATCCTATTCGCTTCACTAGGTTACATGTACTAAGCCTTCCACAGGGCGGATGATTACGCGAATGAGCCAGTATCTTCGTCAAATCGGACTCTTATAGTTGCCAAGGCTTTGTTTGGACGGGCGAATACTTTCTATCGGACGACTCAGAACTTGAGGGAACCTGGGGTAGGATTCGATTCGGTGAGGTGATGTCGTATCCTGAGATCAAAGAACCTGCGCTCATGATTTGTCTAACATATGTCTAGGTCTTTGGAGAAGTAGGAGCGGACTTGAACTACGACGAGCAGGTCCTGTATCGGGACGATGCCATCCGGCCCGCGTATGTCATTGTGTACGACGCGTCATATCTAGGGCCAGGTTGGTAGGGTTGCAGTCCTCGGACGCGTCAAAAGCTGTGAGACTACTTTCAACGCTTTATATCCGATGTATCAAAGAGAGGAATAGAAATGTTACAAGCATGTGACCGATCCATAAAGGGGGCCAAGGATCCTTGAAGTCCAACCGAGGGGCAGATGGGCCGCAAATAATCAACAACAAGGACAATCGGTATTCCTTTCAGTCTGCTACTTGCTCTGCACTAGTCTCAGTTCCGATGCCTGTTCCCAAAGCCCATTATCGTGTCGCACTAGGAGAGCTCGATGGTGATCACTCCTGGATAATCCAGTCGAGCAAAGGTTTGACATGGTGAGCCAACCCCCGTATCGTTGCCACGATGTTCTCCACTGACAGCTGGGAAAACAAAGGAACAACATCCCAGATGCGCTTGCCAGCCTGCTGCGAAGAATGTCAACAAGAGACATTCTGGACTTCTCGTTAGGCTCGGACGGGCGGTTCTATATAAGATACAATGTCGGTGGCGAAGAGAAACGAAGTGAGCTGACGTGGGAGGTCCCTAAGTATAAGCGCGCTGACAGTCTTTTAGAGCTCTCGAAATATCTTTGGGACGAGATCGATCAAAATCCTAACGTAGACCTTGACAGGCTCACGCTTGGACCTGACGGACAGCACTGGGGTGTGCGTCTTGACCGGGACGGGAGTTGCCGCTCTTTCGAACGGATTTACGAATCCGAATCCCTTAGCTATCGCCTGGACTCCAAACTTGATGACATCGACTCCTACGATGAGCTAGATTTTCTTGCAATAGGTGCGGATGGTGATTGGGCTTTTGGAATCAACGGTCGGGTCGAATCCAGAGGCGGCAATTACTTGAGGAAACAAGTAGCGGAAGCTCGAGCAAGCGGTAAAACGGCACAGGTGAGCTTTGAAAGTTCAATCACGCCTACATTATAATTTAACTAATAGGAAATAGAGTGCGGCTATGTCGCCGCTGAACAGGTCCTGGTTCATCTGCTGGGACGACGGCACGGTTGATTACCTGCTCCCGGGTGATATGACCGACGACGTCGATGACTACTGCCAGCTTCGCCACTCTTTGATCCCCAAGACTCGACGCGGCAAGACCCAGCCTATGGAGTATGCTATCAGCGCAAGGGTTGTTTCTCCAGTGATGGCGACAACCTTCCTCCGACTTCTGGATCCTGGAGACCGCTACGATAAAGAAGAGTTCGGCCGAGGTAAGAGAAAATAACTCGTTTCCGGGAAGTAGCGCTGACAACGAGGAAACATCCTTCTAGTACTCAGGTTATTCAGGAAGGGATGGAAACACTCCCACAAAGCGGTGCCAGACGTCCATAGGATCTTCGTGGTTGACCTTCCCGACCACCTCGAACGCCCGTATCTGGTGTATAGGTGAGTACAAAATCTCTACCAAGTTATGAATGCTCGAGTCCTCAATTTGATTTATGTAGGTCACGCCTTGAACGTAATCGTGGAGAGTCGGGCGTGAATGAGAAGCTTGTATTCCATGGAACCCCTCGCCACTGCCTTTTGGGAGATGAGGATAGATTCATGCAGCTATGCAAGAAGTCGATCTGCTCTCTCTGTGGTATTCTGCGGCAATCCTTCTCTATTAGTCGCGCTGGGACTGCCCCCGATCGAAGCTTCTTACGGTAAGCCTCAATATCCTCACACGTCTTGGACATAATTTGATTTCACTCGTAAAAGGTTTGGACGTGGTATTTATACGACAAATGTGTCGTCTAAGTAATAACTGCTCGAGACTTGCAATGGGAGCAACTGATCTGAGTCAAATTGAACTTTTTTAGAGCGGACGATTACACGAACGACCATACGAACTCTTCAAATCGGGCTCTTGTTGTTGCAAAAGCTGCCTTAGGCAAGGCTAAAGCTCTCCGCCGCAACGCAGAAACTTTGAGAAGCACGCCGGATGGGTACGACTCGGTACGTATGTTCGAGAGTGGCTTTTGACTATTCTACTAACTCATTCCTTTATCTAATTCTCAACATAGGTGTTTGGAGAAATTGGCATTGACCTGAACTACGACGAACAGGTCCTTTTCCATAATGATGCGATCCGGCCAGCCTATGTCATCATTTATGAGCCCTGAACCGAAATCAGGCTACTATTTTCAAAAAACATGCTTTACGTAACAAAACTTTGACACTGTGAACGTAAATAGATCTTGTACTTTTGTTAGCTCGGATTTTGCAAGGCGTCCGAAGATTATACAGAGTCGCGCTTGTAGGTCTCCAGGTTTGGAAACTCCTAACGAATAGAAAATCTACTTAATCGAAATGAGATCCGCATGTTGGTTAAAAGGAGATTCCATGTCTTTGGCTGGGTTGAAGAGCTAGAATCACGGCATGTTTGCCTCACGAAAGGCGGTTCCTGATATAGGAGCCAGGACGATGCGGACGGCCAATTTCCGCATTCCGGAGCTATGTAGGACGAGTCGAGAGTTCTAAGAGCATTCAGTATATTTTTAAAATGTGTCTTATCATGGAGAAGAAGAGATAGACGTACATGGTGAGATATTCTGGACGCGACAAGCATTACGTGCGGAGTTCTAATTCCTCGCTTTCGCGTTGCACGCAAACAATCAAGAATAAACGACCCTGTCGAGCCTTTCAGTCTGGACCATCCCCATCTTTGTCATCTAAAGGGAACGGCAATACAACGAATTTCTGCTTTCTGCGTATCGTGGCCTTCTCGTTGCAACAGTTGCGCTAGGCGGGCCCAAGCCCTTCAGCGGAACGCGTATACCTCGACATGCCCCCATACCGAATACGACTCAATGAGTCTTCCCAGCATAAGCTGTCTTTGCGACCGTTCAATGAGTCAGTCTCATTATATCATTCGACATCCAGGTGATTGGTGAAGTAGGTGTTGATCTGAACTACGCGCTATTCGACTAGCCTGCGTTATCGTCTATGAGCCAGAAGCTTAGCCAGGTCGCAATTGTTGAGCTTCCAGGTCTAATTGGACGGCCTTTCAAGTTATTCACGTGCAAGATGCATCTCGTACTTCGATGATTGCTACCAATAAGTGTACATGTATTCAATCCTCAGCATTAACATCCAGCGCGCCCAACCAATGGACGAAACTTCTCTCCGCACAATATTACGTCCGCCTGCGATAAAAGAGTCCTGCTGTAGTGAACGTCAGGGCGCAAAACAAGACCAAACCCGTGGTTTGCGGCGCGAACTGTCTGCACTGCTGGCACAAAACCATGATCGGCTGAGATCAAAAACACAAAGTGCTTGGACTGATATTTTGAGATGGTGAGTAGTTGCTCAATTATTTCTGTGTCGACAGGGTCTGGCCCTCCTTTGATTCTCGCTGGGCATTCCACGATCTATTTTCGCACAGGGCGATTCTCAATCGTGTGTCGCTTACGAAAGAAGCATCTAAATCTGACCTTGGTCACTGAGCTACGGAGTAGCTCGCGCTTCAACGCGGCACTGAGGTGGGACTCCGGTGCGTAGACGATGAAGTCGACGACGGGTCCGATGGGACCAACCGAACGTCGAACCAAGGTCGGCACTGACGGCAGCATCTTGGCTGGGATCGGTGCATTCTAGATCGGGAAGATGGAATGTCAACAGCTAAATTTCTGGTCATCCTGACCGCTTTCTTAAAACGTACGCAAATGTCCCAAAGGACGGAGACCGATGTTCCATGAAAGGCTCGGAGAATTGGACGCAAAGACATTGAGGAAGATGGTCAACTCAGAGGCGTGAACAATGCTGCGAGTCCTATGATGCATATTATATAGTAGTAGCTGCGGAGTTGGATGTCAGCTTGAGAGTCCTCGCTGCACCCAACTTGGTTTAACGTGGACTTCCCGATGAATCATTGCTGACAAACACTTGGGCCTCCTTGGGAGGTCTAGAAAACACCCGGCAAGGTGCCCGAGCACCTCTTAATCATAGCAAGAGAGCATGTGGCTATAATATTTGCTAGAGGAGTAAGGGATGAATCCGCTTTATCTATCCTATTTAGGTAGTTGAGAGGGGCACTTGGCGTTCTCGAAAGTTTGAAACCTCCATCGGACCTCCGATACACGCCGCAATTCCAATTTAGGAGATTTTCGGTCCTCTCACCTCTCGGCCTTCCCCACCAGGGGATAGGACTTCAATGCCCCTTCTGTGACACCTATCGGCAGCAATGCGACGTAGTACGTGCCGGACTCCTCGCTTCGACTAACTTCTGCACGACGCCCAGTTCAACCGAAGCTATTATCATTTGCCCTTCCACCTCGTAATCCTATGACCACCACCTCATCCCCGCTACAGGTGTATTTAGGCTCAAACAATGGAGAACATTCACTTGTCGTTTGTTCGTCAAAGGGCGTCAACTGGTGAGGCACGTTCCTCCCTTGGCCACAAGGTCTCAGAGAGACTGATAGGGCGGCAGGCATAATGTTCACCCCGATCTTGAGAGTATATTGCTAAATGTCACACCTGAAGATATCCTTCATCTATCTATTGGATGTGAAGGACGATATTGGATTAAATACCGCTGTGGTAAGAGGGTGCATCAAAGTAGGTGATCCGTGAAATGCAAGAGACTATTGTATCTCATCTTCCTCCGGACATCATCAGAGATAACCCCAGAAGCATGGAACGAAACGCACCCTCATTTACAAAGACGCCTGAGAGACATATCTAAAGTATCTTTCGGACTGCTTAAGGAAATATGGGTTTACAGTGCCGAGAACAAACCCCCTCGACACTTCCTCAAAGTCCGACCTCCGATGGCAGCTATTATGCTTCCAGAAGGAGTCGGCTATCCAGCAGCAGAGAATATCGAGTTTGTTGAATTTGGATATTCCTTGGACAACTTCGTAATCAAAGTTGGGGGTCGGGTTGTGCTTGGCGGGCATAAGGGAATCTTGGCCGTGAAGAACGGACCTAATCGGCATAAAAATATCATCGTATGTCATTCTAAAAGTATCGAGAAGCGCTTCTAATTATCCTGTCGGACTTTAGGCTGCGGCACTGTCTCCGATGGACAACGCGTATTACTTCGTATCATTTGAAGACGGAACATACGCATTTTCTTTGCCTGATGTGCTGAGCGGATTCGTCAAGACTCATCTTCCGCAAGAACCGTCTTCACGTTTTGGGCGAGGAGAAGACATACATATGCAACGACATTCGCCCACCAATGCTGAATCTGAGGCTTCTTTGGGCCGTTCAAATGAAGCGATTTCGGCATCGGCATTTCTTCATCAGAGCGAGGAGGTACCCATTCCACTACCTCTTTGGCTCTTGTCTAGGGTGTCATCGTTTCGCATCCCACCCATCGCGACTTCCTTGATTTCGACCCTCCGTGCTTTACCTCAGCTTGATTCCGAGCGTATTCGAGGTAGGAATGCATCGTCATACATATCGGCTCTCACTGCGTCTGACAGAAAACATAGTTGAGCTGCTGTTTTCAAGCAGCTGGAAGCGCTCCGAGCGGCCATGCCCGAGTATTCATGGCATTTACGAGATCGAAATGCCGGGAAGCCTTGTCGTAACCTACTGTGCCTATAGGTATGTGGATGCATTATCAAGGTCTCGAGCATTAGCTTATTTGTTATGCATAGGCTGAATGTTTCTTCTACGATTGGCGGCGACAATGCCTGTACCGAGCAGGAGCTATTCCATGGCACTTCGCGATGTTGTTCGGTAGGAAACAAAAATCAATCCGACGCTACTTGCAACAGCCAAAATTGTCGGCTATGCAAGATTATTAAACAGTCATTTAAGACGGATCAAGCGGGAACTGTAGTCGGCAGAACCGTTCCAAGATTCGGCCAGGGCATCTACATTTCTCAATTTTCTTCGAAGTGGGACTTGCCGCCATGAACTAGTCCCATGCCTTGTACTGATGTGCCTTTTGGTAGGGCCGACCAATATAGCACATCGTCGACCAAGTACAAAGCCATGTTGCTTTGTCGAGTCGTACTAGGCAGATCCTGCACATTGACGTCTAAGACAGACTCTAAATCCCTTTCCGAGGCTCCGGATGGTTATGACTCTGTAGGTAGGCTCGTTTTGCTACCATTCTTCTCTTGATTAATTATGAGTGGAAAGGTGCTCGGCAAAGTGGGAGGATCTCGAGACTACGACGTGCACGCGGTGTATAAGAACGAGGCCATTCTGCCCGCCTACCTGATCGTGTACAAGTAGTATATATCTCAAGACAACATAAGCTGCACTCTACTCCAGAATCGACGCGATACACGTATTCGGTAGCTTTTGAGGTAGTATAGGACATTTATTTGCGAAGATCTATCTCTGTATCAACAGCCTGCCATTAGCAAACCACAGCGAAGCTCGGCAAGTCACTGAAGCATAATTCTTAGTGGTACTTAAATGAGGGAGACAAACCCGATGGAAAGAAGGGCCTTGTACCGGGGGGGGGGGCTCTTCCTGATTTGGAAAAGGGACCTCCCCCTGACAGGGTTGAGCTCCTTCGCGCGAGACGTGATAGCTTTGGATTTAGCGAGGGGCTAAGAGAAGTAAAAGTGTGAACTATTTGCTATATGAATCTTGTGCATATTCGATTCAATACAGACCAGCTTCGATGGAACCAACCGCCTTGTCTGGGGTCTTAACACCGTTGCACCGCACACGACCATTTAAGAATAGCCTGGGTCCTTCCAAAACGAGACTGCGGTACTAAGCCCTGACCACACCTCAGACGATCCGCCCCCTACACTCCCTAAAAAAAGCGGCCAGAACAGCAAACGCCAGAAACCGGTTCTCGATCAGAGCTTACCTTTGACAAATATCACTTGGAATCCACTGGTAACCAAATGGCCACTCCTTTCCTCGGAGTTTATTTCGGTGGTCATGGGAAGGAGGGCTTTCAATTTGTCATTTACTCTGCCCAGGGGATAGAACAGTGCGCACAACGAACTTGTGCCCTTCGTTCTCTCGCCTGATCACATCAACTCTTAGTCGCAATGTAAATCCCGAGCTAGCGAGAATATTATTAGGCATCAGAGCCGCAGATCTTTTAGACCTCGCATTGGGATGTGAAGGACAGTATTACATCAAGTATCGCTCCGGAGCAGCCATTCATAAAGTTGCGAGGTCCTATGCGTCCGTAAAACTCATTGACCAACTGATTGGGTTAAATGTAATTCATCTACGTTAGCTATCAGCCCGAGGACTTGGAAAGCGATCCAAACACGTCTTCCCACTGCATCTGTGTCCATTCAGAATATCTCGCGTATATCGTTCGGTCAAGAAAGCGAGCTATGGGCCGTGATCGAAGAAAATGGGCAACCTAAACAAGTGTCAATTGAACTCAGGACGCAGGTCCCTGACATTCTCCTGCCCCAGGGTGCTCCACATCCTGTAATCCAGGATATTGGATTTGTCGTACTGGGAATGTCTAAAGAGCACTTTGCGGTAAAGATTAAGAGCAATTTCACGCTCGGTGGACATGGACGAGTACGAGGAAAGTCACAAAAAAACTGTACTAGGAAGGATCACATTGCGGTATGGTCATCCTGCGGCATGCTACGAAGGGTCAGGACTAATCGTGTTTCCTCATACAAGATTACCGCTTTCTCCTTTACGGACCCCTCTCAGCACTTCGTGCTGTACAGCGATGGGTCACACCGAACGTCAGTATCGAAGCAATTGGGCAAAGTGCTTAAACGTCATCTTAAGTCCCTTGCGCAAAACCCTCGTCCTCCCGGTCAACTTGCTACCACGGCGCCTTCCGATATGGGATCAACAGACTCTTCAGTGCCGACAGCGTCTCCTGCCGTTGCATTGACCATGCCTCCGTGCACCGGCTCCTGCACGACGCAGTTGAGGCTGATGTATTGGTTTGAAGGAGATTATCAAAGAGGTACCGTGCAATTTCGTGAAGTTGCCGCACTAGCTGGGCTAATTTTGGTATTTAAGTGGCATACTTGTCCGAATTGGATGGAAGCATCCCCAGAAGTCCGCCCCGTTGCTGCGGTACATGTACGATGTCCGTCTACCCGCATCCCTTCTGGCGAATTACGTTGCTTATCGGTAAGTTGGCTTGCTAGGAATGCCCGCAGCCTATAAGCTCAATTAAAATGAATGAAAGGCGAAGCATGTCGAATGGCAGTAATCTACTAGCGAGCATCGACTACGAGCTCTTTCACGGCACGGGACGTCACTGCTTGCTCGGCGATGAACCTCATCTAACCAAACTGTGTAGCGATTCCAAATGTCGAGTATGTAGCATTTTGACAACCTCGTTTGCTATCAAGAAGGCGGGAAGCGTGCCAGGGAGGAGCTTTCTGAGGTTCGGTCATGGTATATATGCGTCGTCCGTCTCTTCCAAGTACGTAGTGCTTGTCCTACCCCGTCCCAAAGCTCATGGTCTACTTTCTAGAGCGGACGGCTACACAGCCACTCCGTCTGAATCCGAGTATAAAGCAATGCTAGTGGCACGTGTCGTGCTAGGGAGAGGGTATCCTTTGAAGCTCACAACAGCGCATCTCACAGGGCCCCCGAGTGGGTACGACTCGGTACGAATATATACCGCCCTCTTCGACAAGTATAATAACGGTCTCGGATGTGGCCAGGTGATCGGACAAGTTGGGTCACATCTCAACTACGACGAGCAAGTTGTATACCGCGAGGAGGCAGTTCGGCCGGCCTACCTCATCATCCACAAGTATTGAAGCTGTCCTCCTGCCCCATGCTTCATGAATGATCTCTGTATCTCGTTTATGCTTTCCCAAGGAGTTCTTGGTTGAACTCCCGACCGATCAACATCCGTCTGATCTCCTGCGTACCCGCACCGACGGTATACAGTCGTGAATCGCGCAAAATCCGTCCAGTAGGGTAGTCTAGGCATAAAAAAAAGTTTAATTTCTAGTTCCTATCCTTTTAAATGTGTCAAGCCTCACCATTGATGTACCCGTTACCACCTAAGCATTGCATTGCGTCCATGGCGACCTCGACCGCGCGATCGCTGGAGTACAGGATCGCACCCGCACAGTCCTACCGTCACGTTATCAGCCACCTATTCCTATTTCCGGGACACCAAACTCACCCGTCTACTGATCTGCCCCTTATCACAAGCACGACCAACAGCATACACGTATGACCTTGATGCGTTCATCTTGGTATACATGTCTAATTTTAACGCCTCATGAGCCTCACTTAAGAGCACGATGCGAGCGATTTCGCTCACCTGCGACCTTGCCCTGTATTAATTCAAAGGTTCCGATTGGCTGGCCGAATTGCTTCCGCTCGTGGATGTATTCCACGGCAATGTCGAACGCGGCCTGCATGAGACTGGAGTAGAGCCAAATTAGCAAGTCGTCAAGTCGGACCATTGAATTTCAAGAGACTTGCCCTAATGGACCACCGCTCAGGACTAGCCGTTCGAGATCGAGGCCGCTCATAAGGACGGCGGCACCCTTGTTCACTGCGCCTAGAACGTTTTCTGGCGATAAACGAGATTAGAGAGTTAAAGACCCTTCGACGGAAATGGTAGTATACCTTCTGGCACCTCACAATCCTCAAAGACAAGCTCGCATGTATCGCTTCCTCGCATCTAATGCAAACCAAGAATGGGCGATTATAGTTGAAAAGACAATAAGAGCGACTTACGCCAACTTTATCCAACTTCTGATGCGTCGAAAAGCCCTTGCAGCCCTTCTCGACGATGAAAGCCGTGATGCCTTTGGGTCCTGCGTCAGGGTTGGTCTTGGCATAGACGACCAAAGTGTCCGCTATTGGTCCGTTCGTTATCCTGACGAGTTCAAGCTGACTTTAGTCTCCCTTCCGAGTGCCACGCATGGAGACTCGTACCAGAACTTATTGCCGTTCAGG
>WSUD01000422.1:0-16223 GCA_019633495.1 Tulasnella sp. 427 | reverse complement strand
TGAACATCATCACTTGCTTGTGGTGGGGGGTGACCCGGAAGATTTCTTGAACGTCGCGGCGCATGTCTGAGGGGAGGGGAGAGAAGGGTAACGTTTAATCCACTTGTTGACCAGTACGGGGAAGAGACGAAGAGAAACAGAGAAGGTGGTGTCCAATTCTTCGTGCTTGGTGCGTCGCCCTTGCCTCTCGCGGGATGCTTGAAGGGCCATGTTGATGCGGCCTGCACGGAATCCTTCCAAACGAATGCCCCACGTTCCTTCCATCCAACCACATCCCCATCTTCAACACATCGACCAAACTCCAGCAGCAGCAGGGAGACCAGAAGGTGGAAAGAGGTTGGATTGGCACGAAGTAGTTTTGGCCTTCCTCTGATGGATGACTTGATGCAAACGCAAGGGCCCGAGGAACGGACGAACACGACCGAGTGAGGGTAGGGGGTGGTGGAGACTGAAGACTAACCGAGCTGTTCGAGCATCTTATCACATTCGTCCAACACAAAATGCTTCACCCTCTTCGGATCCAACGCCTTGTCCCTGACGAGGCCGTTCAACCTGCCAGGCGTGGCGACAACGATGTGCGGGCACTTGGTCTTGTCCTTGAGGATCTCGATGTCCTTGGCCACGGGGGTTCCGCCGTAGAATACCGTCGTGCGCACGTCGGGCATGTACTTGCTGAACCGCCCGTACTCGTTCTTGATCTGGTACGCGAGCTCGCGCGTGTGGCACATCACGAGCACGGAGACTTCGCCGTCGATCGGCTCGAGCTGCTGCAAGGTGGCGAGCACGAAGACGGCGGTTTTGCCGTGCCCGGACTTGGCTTGGCAGAGGACGTCCATACCCAAGACAGCTTGGGGGATGCATTCTTGTTGGACTGTAGGGTGGGTTTGGAGAGCGGTTTTAGCTGACTTTTGAGCGAGGGCTTTTTTGAGACGCGAGTCAAGAACGTACCTTCAGAAGGGTGTTCGAAACCCAAGTCGCTGATGGCGCGAAGAAGTTCGGGCTTCAAGAGGAAATCTCTGTTGTGTGGGGTTGGGTTGAAGGAAGATGCATCGACGTGCGCGAAGAGAGAATTTGAATCAGGACCGTGTTGTTCACCACACTCAACCATAACGGGAAAACACCACCACCATCATCGCATCTCAGCGAAAAAAAATACGCACCTAAAGCCAGTAGAGTGGATCCCGACGTAGCCTTTCTTCTCTTTGTCCTCTCCCGCATCCGCTGCGCCAGCCGCGCCTGCACCGGTCGAAGTGGTGATGGCGGCGTCCTCCTCGTAGTCGATGAGGTCTTCGTGTTCGGCAGACATTGTGCTAGCGAAAGAGGCGGTTGGTTAGAGAAAGAAAGCGGTTGGGTCTTTTTTTCTTTGTCGTTAAACGAGGTGGACGTTGGAGAGGTCGTCGCGCGGTGGTGGAACGGTTCGAAACGAAATTCGAACACGGCGGAGTTTGAATTCCTGTTCGAGTGTGGCGTTTCCCCCCCTTCCTGCGACGACGACCCAACACGCTCATCGTTGGCGCTCTGACCCTTGCATGACACTCTTAAAGCCTTTCGAATCAGTTTTGCTTAGAGGAAGCAGCGAAGCGGCATCGCGCTTTCTCGTCTTAGTTTGACGATGTGTGCCGTACGGACTTCAACCAATTAGGACATGTCAACGAGCTACGACTTGGTGCCCTATCCTTCATGCGGACTCGGTACCCTCGATGCACTCCAGCTCAACCACGATGTCAATCAAGGGTGAATGGCTTAACAGTGCCTCAGCAGACTCATCCGTCACAGGCGACGGGTTTATGGTTAGCCCACGGTCGCTTTCGCTTGACATTCACCATACAAGCAGCGATGCAGCTCAGTAGGAAAGTAGGTATGGCAAATCTAGCGTGAATCAAGGGGCACAATCTTCTAATCGGGTCGCTACCTCCCAGAGCCTGCATCATGGCACAATTCGCCCGACTCGCACAAGCAATTCGGCTCAGTTCCTCTGAGCTCCTACGCGAACGACCCGCTCATCATGTCCACGCATCTGTCTTGGCCCTACAAGGGTTGCCCGGAGTGGCTCTCATAGGGTCCCCGCCACCGACGATCCTATGACGTAGCTGGCTCCAAGATCTCCCACTCGCAGCGAACCCCACTCCCCGGGCTGGCAGAAAGATCGACTCTTACTACCATCTGCTTCAATATGTCTAGCAGTAACGTCGCAACAGGTTTCTCGAAAGGCTCAGAAGGACGCTTACCGAAGGAGTACGCTTTCCCGTTTCTCATCGCTGCGAAAGCCGCCGTTCTCAATCCACCGAACTGGGCCGGCGAGAACGGATGGTGGCAGAAGCAAGGGAACAGATGGCTTGAATCCATGTCTCTTAAGGTTAGTGTCAGTGAGTGCATTGGTCGAGAAAGTCGAGTCCACTGACCGCACTGTCCAGTTGAACATCCCGCTCGACAGTCTCCCATCAAATCCGACACCTCTCGACGTATCCCACTTCGCCCACGCCATCCCCTCTCCAGAGCACCACGCAACAGTCTTAGCCCTTCTCAGCGCATGCCTCCTCCCATCCGCAACCGCATCGAAGTCCGACAAACCTGGCTCGGCACCCCTAGGCTACACCCCAGCGAGCCGCGCGCTCCTATGGTGCGCCCTCTCCCTCCTCCAAATCCCGCACGAGCACCTCCTGTCCGCGGAAGACCACGTCTCCCAGGGCCTCTACGCCGAGCTCAAGAACGCCGAGATCAAAGCCCAGAGCGAGGCCGCGCGGAAGGAGCACGAGGAAGGCTGGGGAGGCAAGTGGGGCAGGTTGGCTGCGACGGTCGGGGGAGTGATCATTGGCGGCGTAGCGATCGGAATGACGGGCGGTCTGGCGGCACCGGCGCTCTTGCCCCTCCTCCCGTTCTTGACCGCGGGTTCCGCTCCGATCGTGCTGGGGACGCTGTTCGGCTTGACTGGCGGCGGACTGGCTGGCCTCAGAGTGAACAAGAGGTGGGCTGGCGTAGACGTTTTCGACTTTGTGCAGATTGTAGGCGGTGGAGAGGGGAATGATCCTGGGTCTGTCGCTCAGAAGAAGGACGCGGGAACAGTCGAGAAGCCTCAGGCACCCAGTTTGGTCGTACGTACCTTTCGTTCTCGCTGCGGGTAGCAATGTTAATTCCTTCTTGACGTCGGATAGGCGACAATCGTTATTCCTGGATTGTTGATCGAGAAAGAGACTGAGGCAATCGACGGGCTTCGAACCTGTGTCGACCTTTTCTCTTCCCCACGAAGAGACACGTTCATCCTCAATCACTCCCCACAAGGTAAAGCTAAATGAAACTAGAAGCATTCCTCGACTAAGCGATCTGTTCTTCTCTTTCTTCCGCAGAAATGCTGAGCGCGGGTAAAACGCTCCACAACTGGGTCATGAACAAGTTGCTGGGCAAAGTGAAGGGCAAGATAAAGGGAGAAATAATCAAACGTGCCGCTCTATCTACGGTGTACGGCGTCGTGGCTCTTCCGATGAGCATCTATCAGACGACGGGTGAGATAGACTTTCACCGGAACTTCCGCCCTCTCCCCCTCCCCCGCATTTGCTGAGGAACCCCCCTTTGTTTGCGATACAGGTATGGTTGTGGACAACGAATGGATCCGTGCATGCGTGCGTAATCCTCTGAAATATTAATTTCCAGGCGGAAAAGGCGTGAACTTTTGCTTTTCGGCAGGATCGATCAAAGAAAGCCGGTCGCCTTCTCGCTGAGGTTTTGCAGAAAAAAGTTCAAGGAGAACGCCCCGTAACTCTGGTTCGGCGAAACCTTCTATCCTTCTCTCCTTCAGTGAAATGGCCACTGACGTCCTCGTGTCTTCTACCTGGAAATTACTACCGACAGATCGGTGTTTCGCTTGGTGCTCTAGTCCTCTTCGAAGCTCTCACTACGCTCGCAGAAACTTCCACTCCGGAAGCAGCACCACTGGTCGACTGTGCAATTTTCATTTCTTTACCTGCTTCTCCAAGTGATGCGGAGTGGAAACAAGTGAGGAGTGCAGTGGCAAGGTGAGTGTTTCCCCAAATTCCCACCCGGTGTTCAGCCACGTTTTGGACAGATTTGACGTTTGCCTTCACTTGAAGACGCGTTGTGAACGCGTATTGCACAACAGACCTCATTCTCGCGGGCGTGGGACGGCTGCACGAGGTCCTGGGTGGAGGCGGATGGAGCGAGATGGCTGGCTTGCGGCCGCTCAAGAGGGAGGGCGTTGACGATTTGGATCTTAGTGATGCCATCGATGGTGATCGATTCACTTGAACAGAGTCATTGTGGCGGGACCACCCGACTGATTCACTTGTTTTCTCGCGATAGGCCATTTTGAATTGAATCCTAAGATCAAGGAGGTGTTGAAGGCTGTTCACGTCAGCGATTAGGTGTTGGGTACACAGATTTGGTCATGGTTCGACTTTCCATTATAGGATCGTAGTGTACTTCTATGTCCACTTCTTCTACCGACCCGCAGTGGTCTCTGGGTGGATGTGGTATATAATTTTTCAGCCGACCTCGTTCGTACTTGAAGCGCGCGAGAGGAAATGCACGTAATGTAGATAGCAAATGATGTATTGCCTTGAATAGGCGATGTGAAAGGAAAGACAAAGGGAAAGACTCGGAATACAGGAGTTTCAGAAACACACAGAGCATTGCGGGTCGTCCGAACTCCGACGTGGGCGAGGCAGTGTGTATGAATGTGGATGCGAGAGTACACAGCTTCGAGGTTGTCGAGACTATGAGGTCCAAGTAGAATTAGAGAACTCCATTCGGCAGAAACCGTCCGTACACACTCGTACCAATTCAAATTCACGATCCGACAGGCCCCCTCTCTTTGTGCACATCAAGAGTACAGCCCAAAGGTTACGGCGGCCTCTAATCGAGAAAAGAAGCCTAGAAAAGCTGTCAGAAACCACGTTGCCTCGGATATATCGTGATGATACACACCGGAGAGCGTTGAGCACTGCAGCTCAGGTTGCAAGTCGCAAGAACACAACGCCAGGAATCACCAGCTCCCCCATGCATTGACAACCTGACCAGCGCACATGAGATCTATCACAGAGCCCGTGAGCGATGGTTAGGTTGTCAATTCGTGAGGAAGCTGGAAATCAAGGGAGTTCGTTCGTCGAAGAGGCAAGACCAACCTTGAAGGCAGTAATTTTGCACGGATGCTGAGATTCAGTAAAATTCAAACGGAGATATGAAGTATGGAATATGGAGTCCCGAGTCAGCGAGGATCAGCGGCGAATGAGTAGAGGGGATAACTTACGAGGAAGTAGTTGGCAGAAGGATGTCGATCTTACAAGTCCCGCGTTCCCCTTTATACGTTTCTATCTGACACAGCAGTCCGAGCAGAGAGAGCGGAGAAAAATCTATGTAGAAGTGTTCTAATTCCATGCAAGAATAAGATGTGACAAAGTACGATTACCGTGCCAAGTTGGACCACACCTGCTTCTGGCAAGGTGTGGGAAAACGACTAGCGTAGTAGCTCACAGCCATGTCTAAACGCTAGCCGAGCTCATCTGAGAGCCATGTGTATTGAGATGGCGCCAGGTCTGCGAAACTTTGCTCCACTCCTAAAAGAAGGGGTTCAAGACACCGCTTTTGCACCTCACCGCAGGCTTTCGGGGACTGACAGCTCCTGCTTCGGCTCCTGACGTTTACGAGGTGCAGAAATAAAGCAGGTACAAGCAGCAGTGCCTATTTGTCTTCTAGAATTACCTGGACAGCTTTGACGGCTTTCCATCGAACAAAGCAACTCGTGGCGTTTCGCATCGAGGGAGCAGGCTATGCGAATCTTCTTGAATCGAGCATCATTCTAATAAAGGGATGTAACAGCTCCAACTCCCCATACTTGCAACGAAACTCGCAGCAAGATCTGGTGACAATTGGGAGAGAACGTAGAAGATGCCCATTATGCGACTCTTGCATCCATGACATCGAAGCTTGCATACAGCATTGCTACACTAGACCGTAGCTATTCAAAGTCCAGCTTCAGTCAAACAAAGGAATCCCTGCAAAAGGGATATAACGATCCCCGAATTCTCGCAGCTCTATCTCGATTGGGGGGAGTACTCGGTGCCAGTGCTGGTTCTCTCTGACCCGACCACATTGGGGAACGGACCAGACGAAGAGAACAATTCTCGGCCAACTCCTTTCCCATTGTTGTCATTGAGCAATATCTCCCCCTTGTTGAGCACGGATCCCCAGCAAGAATACAAAATGAGGAGGTGGTTACGGAGTAGTTGGGAGGCGAGGTTATCGGAGACCTCGTGTGAGAAAAGCGTGAGGGCCGGCATCCGACTCTTGACTACAACGCACAGCTTCTCTCACCCTGCGGCTTGCCCACCTCCCGCGCTATCCCCGGTCATTGGACTCGTCTTGCTCGACGACTACTCCATCGATCTCTGAGATAAGCTGAGACTTCTTACTGACAGGTGCCCAGCGGGCTTCAAGGGCGTGGACAAGTGGCCATCCTCCACCTCAAGGCCCCTGACCGCCAAGAGATGACGCGCAAAAGCGAGGCTTAGGCCGTATCTAGGAAGGTACGCTACGCCGGTGACTGAGATGTTCGCTTAGCCCCGGTGAAGCTGATCAGTTGCGTCTCCGGACGGCCCACACCACAGTTGATGTGTACGCTATCCTGCTGCTCGATTAAATGTCACGTATATCCAGCTTGCTCTCCCCGCGCATCCTTGCGACACCGTTCTAGAAAGATGGGAGAGAGAGCGAAAGAGGCTGGGAGCGCTCAACCAAATGTAACCAGACCTGCGGAAACTGCCGGTTGTCGAACGTCGTTTCCGCGAGTCTTGTGACTCGAGGGGACACATGGTGCCTGCTCAAGGATACTGCCCGGGCCGGTTCAAATGGCCCCACACAGACTCGGGATGGAAGCTATCAAAGCCGAAAAATGGACCGAGACAACAGTTTGGTCAGCGTCGTTCGATTGCGAGGAACATCGGCGGAATGACCGAGGCCCTCTTAGATTCTCTCTCCTTTTGAATCTCCCGACTTCTTTACTCCACGATTATCGCCGTCTTGGGGATGCTCATCTTCTTCATAGACTAGGAAGATCATCCTTAAGCACAAGCGGGCCACGAGGTCCAAAGCGTCTTCAAATTGTACGTACCCTAGGCCTGCTCACAATGATTCTCGGCAGCTATTGATCGCGATCTCAAAGGATTGCTGGCACCGCGATGACGCTGAGGACTTGACGCATTGCGATGTCGGACGCACGATCGAGACGGCGCATTTGCACAATTTGATCGAAATTCGGATTGTCTGTCTTACTCCTTTACATCGGTCGACCGGCGTTTCATTTCCTCGCGGGTACCCAAGAATCGGAATCGAAGGGAGCTTTGGAGGTGCCTCTTGGAAACGTCCTCGTCCGGAGGCTACTCAGATGCCGACGATAACAATCCGCGACGTGCCACGTAAGTGATAGAGCTTATCTCGTCGCTCACTGTCAACTGACCCGCCACGCAGTGGGCGTTTCTAGATTCTCGGATTGGGTTGGTCTTGAGAGAATCCTTAGGCGACAGGCCTAGACAACGGGAATTTTGTAAGTCAGACTGTTTGAGTTCTCTGGGAAACTCGATAGGTGAACAAATTGCTTACTGGAATGGCTCTGAATTATCCAGCTTTCTGATATTGACCTGGTCCGAAGCTCCCGCGGGTTCAACAAGCAGGAAACTCAGAGCTCTCCGCCTGGTCGTCGAACTCGAATTTAGCCTTGGTGCCTAAAGCACGCGTGCTTTGAAATCCGGGGAAGCACATAGAAACCCAATCAGTCGGTTGTTACCTGATGTTTTCCGCCGAATTCACCGGAAAGCCGTTTAATGTCCACTGTCTCTCCAGGAGGTTATGAGAATCCGGAGCGCGGGGCGTGTGTGGTTAATCGTCGCGTTCGCCAGCTTTCCATCCTATGTAAGTGAGTGGTATGAAGAGTGAAGCACGATAATGGGTGTGCTCTGTCTAACTTGGGCTCTTGGTCTGTTCTAAGCGAGTGAGGCGCGCCCCAATCCGTGGCCAATTACACAGGTTTCACACAAACGCCTCGTGGTAGTCAGCACCAAGGCTCCTTCCGAGCTAGAGACGCACTTCAAAGGATCTCTTCATCTCGCGGAAATCCAAAGCTGCTCCGATCTCCGTATCTCCGCCAATCCGAATTTTCTATATAGACAGCATCGGGGCACGGTTCCGGGTCGAGTCATGCTCCACGCGCGACTCTGCGACCTTCGGATCCAGAGCACTCTTCGAACGGCGAACGGCGTGTACTCCATATCGGACGCAAGCGACATCGAAAGTTGACTATAATTGGCTATCGGGGGGTAATCCATTCTTCTGCACTACACTCTGGAAATCGTAAGCATCGATCTCGTCTCGATTCGAGCCGACCTTGACATTCTCGTATCTCCGGCCATCTCCGCAGGTCGCCTCAAAATACCCGGCTTGACCCTCTTGTCTGGAGCATGCCCATTTGGATCACCGGTGTCAAAACGCACTAAATCTCACGCTCACCTGGTCAATATCATAATACAAAGCCAGACCCTCCTGCCAGTACACCTCGGCTCTGGATGCCGTTAGCCCACTACTCTCCTCCTCGCATCATCGTCTAGGCGGTCAATGTTGCACCTGGCTGCTCGCATCCAAAGTCTGATCTCACTTCAGTATCTTAAACGGGGTATTACTATGCTGTACGTGTTGCGAGCTACGTGGGGTAAGGCTGCTCGATGACCAGTCCAGGTTTGATTCGGGACTATTGGTGTGATTTCATGCTGTTCAAGTGTTCGTCATGATCAGCGCAGCATGTTTTCCCGTCACGTGCCGATTCCCATTATCAGGTATATAAGGGCAGGCCTTTTGGGTCCTTGATACCCCTTCGCATTACCATTCACGCCCGCCGCGACCTCTCGCTATCAACCCTCAACCCTCCAGCTACTCCGATGCTTAAACCTTCCCTGCCACCACTAAACATAGCGCTTGTACCGCTGAATGTGTACGTCCACTTACCTCGCCTCGATCCTACCTCGGCTAATCATCGGATATCTGGGCAGTCATCAATACCAGGTCGCTGACCAGAATCAAGACCTTCAGTACGTCAGCCGCTCATAGCAACGTCCGCGCCAAAGCTGACTTCATCCGCTCCTCAGTGGATGGGTCACCTACATACATCCTTCGGGGGGATCGTACTACTACCACCCCTACATGAGAGTCGTCACGCCCGTAGACCTACAATCCCCTCAAGTCTCCAATGTCGTGCTCCAATGCGCACAGAACCTATGGCAACGACTTGAAGACTGGGAGACTGCCCTTCACTCGGAGATTTGTATCCTTTCAGTCCAGGACGGTACTGTAAGGTATTACATGGTCGACCACGGGGCGCGCTGTCTATTCTGGGTCCACGAGACGATGCTAGAGGAGCTTCAGCTTCCGCCACCGGAAACCCTTCGTAAGGGATATCTAGGTGAAACCATTATCCATCCATCTTCGTCTTGATCTGATCCCCTAATCCTTTGCTAGCGTCCCTGTTATTGCCATATTATTGGGCCCACGTGGAACATCACCCTGAAGCAGGAGCTTCCGCACCGGAAATGAGGGCCAATGAACGAGAACTGATTAGTACTCTTCTGCTAGGACAGCTACCCGGTAATGCTCATTCCCTCTTCCCCCGTGTACACTCGCTCACATCGTTCATTAGGTCGCCGCTTGACTCCTTTCGGGAACGAAACCGCCATGCAGATGATACGTGCTCTCAACTCAATTCCTCGTGAGTACTTTCACTTCTCCATTTGTCGCTTTCTTGGGAGAATCCAACGCGTTCCCTCTGTAGGTAATGCTGTTGGAGGCTTTCGCATGGCCTCTGTTGGTAAGTGATGGGATTTCAAACCAGTTGTGAAAGCTCTAAGGTATTCATCATAGGTCGTCTCTGGAAACAAATCTGTAGGTAAATTCGTCGAAATGACGTAGCCGGAGCTGAGTCATGTTAGGCGAATTTCGCCACGACGTTAATTACAACGAAAGGGCAAACATTGTCCATCGTCAACGTCCAGTTGCTGCCGACGTCGTCCAAAGGAGAAGGTTTGAGCTCTTTAATTGGTTCTTTTGGTTGCAGAATTTCATTCCTCATTTGTTGGCTGTACGTTCCTCGGACCGCCTTGGATTTCATTCTTCGCACTCATCTGCACTCCCTAGGGCTGGAATCTTTCCGACGTGGGCCTTGGTCTCTACACATGCCTCTTGGTGTGGTCGAGCGAGCATCTCAATCGAGACGTGCCGTTCCGGAGCAAGCTGTTGCAAGCGGGGCTCCATATCATGGCCCTCGCCCTCGCCGTCACTTTCTACGTCCCTGAGATTCCAGCCGGAGTCGTAAGTACTCTGAATCTGGTGAAGCCACTGTCTCACCGAGTTTCGATTCGCAGAACGCGTGGGCAGTCGCGGCGGGTTTGCAACGCCGCTGGAATCTCCGTCTCCTCGTAGGCCTAATGGGATTCAACATCGGCTTGTATCTCCACCTCTTACGTCGTTTCATCACGGTGCTGGGCTCACCTGAGCGATTTCCCTCGGCCTCGATCCTTGTGGAGGTGGTACTTGTGTTGGGTGTACCGCTGATAATCAGTGTCGTTGGGTAAGGATTCGGAGTTGGGGCTCAAGAATAATAAGGAGTTGTGGTGAGTCAGCTGGACATCTTTGGCTGGCGATATTGATGAATGACCTCCTCACCGGGAAGAATAAAAGACAAGAAATTAGCACTTTGTACAGCCACGTTACTTCTCTAGCATGCGGAATTACTAAAAATTGCGATTATCGGCCCATGTGGTAGGAAGAAAACAGCCTTCCTCGGTGTTGCCAATCACCTTTAAGCCAGTAAGAACGGTTTTGGCATTTTATTCAGATTTAGGGCCCTTACATATAGGTCACTGTAATCGCAAAAACGCCAGCTAAGCACGCTTTTACTATTCTTGTGCGGAACCTTTTTAGATTCAGCAAAAGAGCGGTGAAGGGATTTAGCACTTTGAAGATCGAGTATCGGCAACATTTTAACTGACAAATGGCCCACCAAATGTCAGCCATCAATACCGAAGAGAAAGCCCCCAACACCTTCGAACTGCGGGTTCCTACAAAGGTCGGTAGCTCTTGTTTCCATCTGATGACCATTGCATTCCAATCACCTATAGGTGCTGTTCTAAGGTTCTATCACTCAAGCGCCGGTGTTTCCGGTGACCTGCAACCGTTACAACCGACCCATCATGTAAGCCACAATCTGGCTCACCCCCGAGAGGCCTAGTAGGCTATCCGTTGCATGACATTATTGCGAACGGGGAGAAAGTCAGTGCCCAGAAGGTCCGCTCACTGCACCAGGGACTCGTATTGCCTCGTTTTGAGGGTATGTGAACGCGTTCGACTTGCTGGTTGGCAAAGCACCGCTCTATTGACAGCCACTAATCACCACAGTCCCATCCCGGTTGCTACTTGGGAATGTAACGTTCACCCTGAAGGAGACAAGTACCTTCGTCACGTGCAATTGAGAACTATCACGCCCGTCAGTCCGCAGAATCTCGCGGCAGGGAGGATCCAAGCCGCGACTCCCTTCAGCGAGGTAGTTGGACCCGCTTTCGCAGACGGCATGGTTGAAACATACCTCAACAATCCAGAAGACGGAAAGAACACCGTACAATACTACTATGTGGATCATAGAAACCGGCAGGTCTTCCGGGCACGTGCAACAAGCACTGTTGAGCTGGGATTGGAGCCTTTCGATTGCGACGGCTTCCTGAGTATGGTCTTGCTCCCACCTTACGTTTCGGTTCGACTTACACCCAATGCTTCCTTTCTACCTAGAATCGGCGCTCACGGGAGAATACTGGAATCACGTCGAGAACTTCCCCTGTCACCAAGTCTTCTGGTCTGAAGCCGAGGATGAGTTGAAGGGTATTCTCGCCCGCGGCGCGATTGGGTAGCAAAACCGTCGTGCGAAATGATCATCCCCTTACTGATCTGGACCATCTCTTTCCAGACGACTTGACATCGCCCGGGTCAACTTGCCCATGGAGCGCACAGGGATGCTTCAAAAATAAGAGTGTCATCGAAGGATTCAAGGGTAAGAGCTTTCATATCGCAGTTCCAACCGATCGCTTGCTTCCACGCGTCTTGCTTCCGAGACTTCAGTCCAGGAAACTTGAAAATGGCCTATCCTATTTGGCAAAGTGTACCTGACAAGCTTTGTAAACACTAGGAGCGTCCGGCCTGGTCCTAGCGACCTCTTAAAGGCAGTTCAAAGCTCGTATGGTCGACATCAGCTGATGGGATGCGCTGTTGAGGACACGCGATCAGTGTGTGGGAGTGAATGGAGTATGTATTCTAATTAGGAAGTTTTGACTTCTTTTAACCTCGCCTTTGCACCCTTGCACCTTGCACCCCCCCCCCTCCCACCTTTGCACCCTCCAAAAATCTCCCCTCCGCCAAACAAAAATTCCAAATCCACTCCCCTGCCCAAAAAAAGACCTTGCCACTGATGAACATTGACATCCATCCGTCATTCCCGGCCAACGTGCCGCAGGACCGAAGGTGCACACCACGACGGCAACTCCCGGACTTCCTCCGCTGACCTCCCCCAATAGGAAGGGCCGCGTCATCGGAGGACAGCTCCCGTGAGTGCCTGACTCGCAGTAACTCTGATTCCGAGGGATCATGCTTGTCGTTCCAGACCGCCGTGGCTGGAATTTCAAGGCAGTGAAGAATGGACCTACTTCTGCCATCCGACTATGAAGGTTCTCACTTCGGCCGACCCTCGAGACCCTACCAACAATGCAGCTCTACTTGCCGTCGGAGATTACATCCTTCAAGCTCTCCCTGGAAGGAGGCCCGCAGCACATATGGACATCATCATTGAACTCAGCGACGGCCTGCAGCAAGCATGGTACTATCTCGTGCATCACCGCGACAGGATAGTGCCCTTAGAGATCGTCGAACACCTCACATCCGATGGGGGACATAGCGACCATTGCATCAGTACGTCTTGCTTTACCGTCAGTCAGTTCTACTCTGTATGCCACCGCTGAATAATGAAACAAGACAGCTTTCTTCATTATCAATACTGGTTTCACGTCGCAAATTTTCCACCCACCACAGTCGACGTGAACGGAGAGAGAGAGCTGCTGTGCCGACTGTCAGCTTCTCTTATACCAGGTAACTGCAGCTTCATTCTCGCGATATGACAGAGACCTAGTCTAATGTTACAGTGCCAGGCAACGAGCATCTAAGTCCTTGGACCCGGTACAGATGCTTCCAGTATATCGAAAGGATCAAGCGACATGCCGGTGAGAGCATGGTTTTCATCTCCCACTAAGTTTAATACTCTAACACCCGCACTTAGTAGACAGCTCGGAAAGCAGTCGAATGGCATATATGGGTATGTTGTTAACTTCTGTGACCGTATTAAGGCTGATACGTTGTCCCATTTCGAGGACGGCTGTTCAGTGAAATATGTGAGAGATCTTGTTCGAATAGTCGTGAACGGATCTTACGCTGAGATTTCCCAGACCTTGAGCAACACGAGGGCCTCCATGGTCGCAACTCAGGAAGAAGTCCTCGCCGTTACGGCCAGCATCCCGTTGCTGTGGTTCCCACTGGTGTGAATCGACCAGACTGGTGGCTAGACGCTCGACTTCTGATTGTACGTGCTCCAAAAGTGCTAAGCAATCATACTGACACTACCGTGGGCACAGGACTTTGACAAGCCTCTGGCGATCATCACCCTCTACTCAGTCCTCCTAACCTGGACGAATGAGCGTGCGAGGTTTGACGGCAGTGCTGGTGTGGTCAGCGAGTCTTGCTCGTTGATAGCGCTTGCCGCTCTTGCTGCGAACTTCGTTATTTTCAGTTTGTCGCCCCAGCTTTATGCAAAAATTGTGAGTTTCCCTGAGTTTTGAGCGGCAGCAGACTGTTGAATATTTTCTTCATTATAGCAACTGACTATTTTTCGGGATAGAGATAATGGTCCCTTACGCAATTGGACGTTGACTGCCATAATGGCTTTCAACGCATTTGTGTACGGATGCTTGTTGAGTGTGACAGGACAATTTCTGAATCCACCACAGAACCAATTCTCACTTGCGGGGCTTGCCATGATCACTTTTGTCCTCGCTCTCCCTTCTGCGTTCCATTTCCTTAGATCGGGACGAGGGCTTTAGGACAGCGTTTGCATGCTGGTCACCATAAACGCGTTCGGGAGTGCCAGGACTGCACGTTCCTGTGGTCTCTTTTGGTACTCTCGTCCTGTCAAATAGCTGGTAAACGAATAATCAATGTTATGAGGAATAAAGTAGAGCTTTGCCCATTCCATGTGATTGCGGCGTTCGGGCGCGTGCTAGCTAGGGACAAATAGTATTTCTCCCTCAGTCATTCTTGCGTTACACGTTTCCCTGCGGTTCCGACGCTCATATGCGTGGAAGAAGAGTACATCGACCTCAGAAATTCAATACGCCTTCTCATAGACCAATGGAGCGTCAAACATCCTCAAGCAGCCTTCGAACCGCTCCCCGCAATCAACAAAACTCGCCTTGTGAGGCATGAATGAAGACCCTCCTTGCGACATTGTGCGATGAGGTATTTCTACGAACGGTCTGGATCTACTTCTGTAGAAATTTTACATGACAAGAAGAAACAACCCCCGCTATTGGCGGCGTGCTTAAAGGGTGTCCGGCTAGGCAGGCCTGCAGCGGGCAGGACAACACACGGGAACTGGTGCACGGCATCTTAATGTCAATCTCAAGAAAAGCTTTGAAGATCACATCTATGTACACCTTTGGTCTTGGGCTGGAGCCAGAAGCTGGGAGTTAGGCATTACTGGTTAGACCGCCTTCACCTGCTCGTGATCCTTGCCCAGTTCGGCCTCTAGGCTATTGGTCGCTCCAGCGCTAGAGAACGCCATATTATTCACAATTAGAGCTCAGGCTCATTGTGAAGACACATTTCAAGCATTGCATGCATTACTTCTCAGACCAATCGATCAGAACACACCAGGGCCTAGAGCAGCATACATAGGCGACTGAGATGTCTTTGCCGAGGGAATGATGCAGGGGAAGCACGTCAGATATTCAGTAAGAAACGGGTCTCCCACTGTGCAATTGAAAACTCATGGGTTCTGGTGGTCCTTCCAACAGGCTAGACGAAGCCAACGTGCACCAAAAAGGGAAACGAACTAGCCCTGAGCGCGGAAGGAAGACGCTCCGGTCGACATTTAAACGTACCTCTCCCCACCCTTCAGATGAGATCGCTTTGTCCCTCGCTACAAGTAGACCCTTGGACAGCCTTGTAAAGGTAGTAGCACGTACTTACACCGTCGAGAAATGCAACCAATTGTGCAGCTCAAGCCCGGACTTCCCTCCCAAGTTTGGGGTGGGGTCCCTGTCGTCCCCGCACGGGCTCGGTACGTTCCAGTCGGGAATATCACCTAGCTAAAACTCACTCCGTACTTGAGTAGAGACCGTGCTGCTATGCATATCATACCAGCTTGTTTTGGCATGCAGGATACGCTCCCACGCAGATCCGAACAGGACACTCACAATGGCAGCCTTCCACCCCTTGACTTTTCTCCTCCGTGGCTACCTCAAGTTGATCCTAGGGGCTTAACCTATTTTACGAACTCACAGAATCTTGTTATTGCTTTGTTCGATCCTCAAGAGCCTCAAAACCGCGAAAGACTTCACCAGGCAATCACCCAAATCAAATCTCGGTTTCCTCGGGGGGACGCTGGCAATCGGGTCCACTACATCGTTTTAAGCTTGGCCAACAGTCCGTTCCCCGAGGAAACTGCTCACTACTATCTTGTAGACTACTTCGCCAAGACGATCTGCTGGGTGCATCCGGATGGAGAGGTTGCCGGACTTCTGCCAGATCTGAATGTTGAGTTTCGCAGTAAGCCTCGACCCTTCTTAAGAGAGAGAGAAGTCTAATTTAGTCCATGATTATTCCAGGGTCGATGCTGCGCTCTCATTACTGGGATCACGTCTCCCATTTCCCATCCGTTAGTCCCTTTGACGTCGAGGCTGAAAGATTGCAATTGCTGCAGCAATTGAGACACATGCCATTACGCGGAATTAGAGGAGGTACGTCTACGGGATCTTCTGTTGATACCCCTCTTCTGATCTAACGGTAGACCATGGCATTCCCTGGTCCGCGGAGGAATGCATGCACTTCCTTCGAGTGCTTGACGGTCCCGGGAGTGAGCG
>WSUD01000421.1:4442-16227 GCA_019633495.1 Tulasnella sp. 427 | reverse complement strand
TGTCTAGGTTACAGGTCGCCCAAATATCGCATAGAACGTGTTCAGTGCTTAGAGAACCACGCATTTGCCTTTCTTCTTCACGACGGGAGGTTCCAAAGCGGCGACAATAGCCTGTCGCAAAAAACAGGAAAAAACAGGGGGTTTCCTTTCAGCGGGATGCCCCAAATCATTTCAGAATCGGACCCATTTCAACGAACCTCGTCGAAAACGTTCTTTAATCCCTTCTGCGTCAAAGCCGAGCACTCGACGTACTTGACGGCTCCCAACTCCCTGGCCAACTTCTCACCTTGCTCGGTCAAAATCGGCCTCTGCTTCGACCGGGCGAGCTTCTCCATCACCGCCGGGTCGTCGCGCAAGTCGACTTGGGTTCCGACGATCAAGCAGGGCACACCTGGGCAGTGGTGGTGGACTTCGGGGAACCACTTCTCCTTCACGTTCTCGAACGACGCTGGGGCGGTGACGCTGAAGCACACGAGGAACACGTCGGTCTGGGGGTAGGAAAGCGGGCGCAGACGATCGTAGTCCTCTTGACCTGAATGCGGAATGCGAAGTGCGTCAGTGACGTTGACGGGAGGGGGGGAATTGAGGAGCCATTTCGAGGTGGGACCCGAGGAATTCGCGAGACGCAGCAACGCAACGCCGCGCACCATCGACGAGTAAACAGATGGACATGCGAACTCACCGGCGGTATCGAAAAGACCCAAGGTGTATGGGTCATCTCCAATCATAACAGTGACAGCATAGTTATCAAACACCTAGAACGAACCGAGCAAGTGAAATCAGCCGTCGAGGTTCAACACGAACGTAAGCCACACGGGAACCGCGGCCCCTATCGACCTAGGGCCACGGGCGGCGGAAGTGCAAAGACTCACTGTAGGAACGTATTCGCTTGGGAACTTGTTGGTCGTGTACGAGATCAGCAAGCAAGTCTAAAAAGAACGCGAAGGCCCCAAAGAAGAAAATGGAAAAGGGAGAGGATCAGTTTGGCAAAACGACGATAAGTGAGGTTTGCGCTGAAGCTGACCTTGCCGACAGCACCATCTCCTACAACAACACATTTTATGGTTTGCATGGTGGATGAATGAGAATTAGAGGGTCGGACGCTAAAGGGGGAAGGGAGGAAGGAAGAAAAGCCGTTCAAAGGTGTTGTTGGAGACTGGACTGGGAAGCGAGAAGAAGTGTGGTGAGCAGTCGATTCTCATACGTAACTCCGCTGCTTAGCGCCGTAGCCGAATGACAAACAAACACCTCCCCTCCCACGCCGTCTAGAAACATCGTCATCGTCATCGCCTGATCCTCTCCCCGTCCTTGGAAACCGAAAGCTGGTTTTGGACCCAGGTGTTCTCGCACATCAAACCATCCACGGCCTTCTGAAATACAGCAAGGATCAAATCACAAGATCGGGCACTTAGCCGTGAGCGGTTGATGTCCAATTCTCCCGTCATCAGTCCTCAATGCTCTGATGGCAACCAACTGTCCCTGTTCAAAGTAAGATAGTCGAAATTCACAACATTGCTAGAGCTCAAGGCTCCGACTTATAATCATACTTTACTTGCAGAATTGCTGCGCCATTTCGTAGTGAACACTTCGATCCGAACAGGCATTGAACCGAGGTTCAGCGTCCGAGTACGTGTTCCTCCTTTCGTTTAGAGACCCTACGAATTTTCTTTACAATTCCAATGATTTAGACGACCGTTAAAGCGCACTTGGCGGGATCTTTACCAGAATTGGTTGCCTCCTGGTCTTGCAATTGCTTAACATCGCGAAGGAGGCTACTCTTACGAAGCTGCAATGAGTTGATGCCTTGAGTGCTCCTCTCAGCTTCCTGAACTGAGTGTTATTGACTGTTTTCTCGTTTCTTGTTTTGTCGTGTGGCGATTGAAATCCGCGCGAGACAGAGGTAAGAAGCAGGCCCTCTTGAAGCGAAACAAGACCCCTCCCAATCCTACCACCTTCTTTATCCTATCAAGTCCTACTAGCAGAAAGACTGCTCAGAGTGTATCACTCATATTTTACGACCTGAGCAGTGAGTGATCCTCGCGTGGTCATCCACCTAGTGGCGTGCAATTGAAATCGCCCGCCCTCACCACTTAGTCAAGATTACAATGGCCCCAAGAGGATCAGCTTCTCGTCCATCCAGAACTAATCGAACACAAGAAATGGCAACGCAGAAGTATCCATACGTGAAAGATCTCTATGACATGAAAGCTTTTCCTCCTTCACAGGTGCGGGGCCCTTGTGGGCGATGTCGAGCGACATCGTGCTGACCAGTCTTTAGCTTTCAGACATGTTCCGATACTTCTGTATGGAAGATCCCGCCATCTGAGATACTATTGGGAAAGACGCGTGTGCAGCCTTGTACCAGAGGGGACTGCGCGAGTACTTGCGAGTGACGCCCCCTTACGAGCCTCTTTACATTGATTGCTGAGCCTCTCGTGCAGCAACGCGGCCAAAGCCGGGAAGCATAGTCCTCCAATGGTATTTTACGACGACGATTCGGCAGGTAAAGCAATCCCAAGGCCAATAGTTGCCTCGTGGCTAGGGCACAGTATCAAAATATATGACGTATGGAACGCTATAGGTAGGTACAACCTCCTACCTTAATTGTATTTTCTCACCGGGTCCATCCGTCATTTTCCTACTAGCGCTTATTGTCTGTACCTGTTTCTACTTGGAGGCGAAGAAGTCCAACCCCCCGCTCGTCCTTTCACATACTCCGTGAAAATGCTGTTGACCTTGACAATCCTCTTCAAAAAGCTGCGAGTTACGGAAACACACGACCGCCCGCAGTCGTAGACGTCGTTTGGATGAAGGCAGATGAAGTCATAATGGCTATTCCCTTCGACCAAAACGAAACCCCGACCACGGCTCAGCCAGCTCCAGATGCATACGTCATGGCAAGCGGGTCGACAATCTCCACGCAGCTGCTCTCTACATACACTACGTTTCGGGATGCGAGAAGAACGGATATAGCAGAAGCATTGGCTCGCTGGGGAGTAGAGAATCCTCTTCAAACTATAATTGACATCCTGGGCCCGGACGACCACAGCGACGCCTTCGGGCGCTGCGCGGAAACCCTCCCGTATATCTGGTGTGCTCTATCTAACTCTGTGACCGTTCTCGAATCTAACTCGTCCGCATTTCTCAGCCTTTGTCTTGCAGCAAAGGTCCCAGACCCCAATAATCTTCAAACCGTTTACGGTCTTTCACTCAAAGTCCAGGAAATTAAGATGGCCACCATCACCCAAGAGAAAAAAGAAGATCAATTGATCCCGGAACTCTTGGCTGCTGCCCGACGCGCCGCGTGCGGTGGCTGTCGGGCGCTGATGAGGCTTCCGCAGTTGAGCTATTTGGACCTAAAGGCTATTACTGGAGATGGATTCCTCTTTGGTGAGGGGATCTGATACTTACTCTCCGTTAGGAGTTCAAGAGCTGATGACCCTTCCTTCAGAATTTACACGAAGCACTGAGTCAGTCGAGCAGGTATTGGTAGTTGACGGACAGTCAGAATAGATTTGGAGGACAGTAGCCCCGGCGTTTCTAAAGGTCTATGTAGTCGTTAGCAGTAGGCAAGACCGAGAGCGGTGATTTGAATATTTATTCGAAGAGACTCGACTCGCGAGTGACACTCGTGTGTGGAGAATGATGCATATTCGCAATTTGCCCACTGCCGAAAGACGCCCTCGGAATTAACAAGCCTATGTCCGTCCCTTTTCCGCATCTCTCCTCGTTTCTTTCCGGACTACCCCTTCGCTACAGCCCCAAGTAATGCCTATTAGTCCGAAGTCTGCTCAAAGGACAAACTCGTCTCGCAACTTCTTCTCTAGTATTCCCGATGACATACTGCTCGAAATCCTTTCCTTCCTCGACCTTCGTGATATCTTGTCGCTTAGGCGGGTGAGTCCATACCAGCACTCCAGTCCGCATCGTCTCTCACAAGTCTACTCACATAAGGTTTGCAAGCAACTGCTCTACATGACCCGAGATAGGGCACTTTGGGTCCATCTAGCTCATCGGGAAGCTCTCGACTGTCAACTCCCCTGGCCTTCGTTCGCCTTCCCCTTCTCGACCGTTCCGTCAAAAACCATAGAGGAATATACAATTCGCACAAGGAATATCGACAAAGACCGAGTCCCTTTCTCTGACTCACAGAAGAGAAAATTCGTTCACTACATTCGATGCCCACCAAACTCGGCAGGGATCCTTCAGGTGGTCAAAGGTCGATGGCTTGTAATCGAGCTCAGAGGGGACCGCCTTGAGCTTTGGGATCTTCAAAGGGACTTGAATGCAGGGCCAATAACCGCTTATAAAGGTCTTAGCGAACACATTGACGGTATGTCCATCGCGGCGACCACCAAGCTGTCCACCACCGTGGTGTTTTCCACATCGTAAGTCGATCGATCAACTGCTCATTAGAGTCACTCTGACCAACTTCAAGGGACTTCAAAACCGTCAAACTCAAAGTCGACCTTCCGCACCTGGGAGACAGTCGATCAGCCTCAAGCTTCGTTGTTGTTGGAACGTTCATGGGTTATTCAGGACTCCTTGATTCCCGTGAGGAGCTCGACGTCCTTCTCCAATCAAGATCTGATGCATGCCCACTTGTTCGAAATGTCTCTACTGGGTCTGCACTCTTTCTGGGAGGATGTAAGCGAGTAGGTCTGATTCTACGAACTTGGACGTGAACTTGACTGTTGACTCCATTCGGTCATAGACTCGACAGGTCATATCAGCTCGGATACTTGAGGATCACATAGTCCTCGCTGGGTCTCTTGAGGTGGAGGTGTATTCCATCAAGGACGTCAATACCTTGTTCACAAATAGTCAAGGAGGCGGGTCAGCGATGGCCATCAATCCCACTCAATGCATACAATATCCGGAAGGGAAGACTTTTCAGCATGTTTCCTTCCTTGATTCCTTACCTCCCAGATTAGGAAAACTAGCCTACGACTTTAGTCTTGGGATGTTGTCAGAAGGTACCTGTTTCCGTCTCCAAGTTCAGCTTGGGATGGGCTCCGATCCAGCACCGTCCTCCTCCTTCCGTGCTGTCTTCAATTCCAGAGATCCCAGTCTACTAGCAGTTTGCTGGGGTGGAAGCGGTCAACGCGTGCTTATCGCTTCTCCGCGACGCCGAGGATTCTGGGTCGTCGGCATTCGCGATGCGTCGGACCTCCGTACGTCAGGAGACGAAGCTCGGTCGGTTGAATGGCCGGCTACCCGGCGAACGCAGAAGGACTTCCTCGCAGGCCTAGCGTTTGATGAATCTTCCGGACTATGCGTGGTTGCCTTGCGCTCAGGTCTGGTTTGGGTCGACGACTGGTCCAGACCGCCGTCCTCAAAAGCTACCATCCCAGTCTTTAGGCGACACAAGAACAAGGTATGTCATGACTGTCTCTTCTTGCAAAGAACGAAAGGTCACCGTGACTGTTGTAGGTTGTGAAACCCGGGCGCCTTGGTCCCTCCTGGCGCATGCTTCACCCTGATCCCTCCTGGCGCATACTACACCCTGCTCCCTGGCCGGCCAACGTTCGACCGGAACAAATTTTACCATTCGACTACCTCCCGGTTGTCATCTGGTCAACAGAAGTAGATCTTCACTTCCCCTCAGTCAACAATCCCGAGTGTTACGGAGGTGCACGATGGTTTGTCAACGAAGCCTTACACATTCCTGGACCAGCGACTCTAGTGAAATTTACAACCTCCGTGCTGAGCGTAGCAGACTCACCTCCTTCTGTGAAGATCCTCCAACTCGAGAGCGGAAGACTTATCGGTGTGGAGTGGGATGGTGATTTCCCCTTCGTTAGGATGTTTGGGTCGCACTTCAATCTTGACGCCCTTACAGTGGCGCTTGGCGAGCACGGTCGCGTACGACGAGTGGGAGGGGTTGACCTTGAATTGGATGGGCCGGTAATTCAGCGTTACTTGCATTGGCTAAATGCTGTTGATCCAGGTGTCGATCCAGACGGTCATAGCATTTCTCGTCACTGGAAGTGGTAATAAGCGGAACTACCGCCGATTTCTTATCGATACATGTATTATAGTGTCTCACAATGTTAGAATCCTCTTGCGCTCCCTTCCAGGTCTATGATGAAGCGACGACCGTCGTGTAATGATACTAGCATGGATACACGTCATGCACAGTACATGTCAATTAGGTAGAGGAGCCAATTACAAAGGCGTAAAAGCAAGCTTTGGAGTAAACTAGACGTACGAGAGCGATAAGTCAGGAGACGGCAGAGAAAACATTGCGCTTCATATGGTATTCTCATTCACTCGCATCTTGCATTCATAGATCTGACTTGAAGGTCTTTTCAGTATTGCCCTTGCGGCGAAGGTCTCGACTCTAGGTAACCTTCAGACTGTCTTTGGAGTCTCGTTGATGGTCAAAGACGTGGATTTACCCATCATTACCCGCGAAAGAAGGAAGTTCAGCTGATTCAGGAACTACTAGTAGTAGTAACCCTTTGCCGAGTTCCCTCTTCCTCGCGTGCGGAGTTTTAACAGGTTCGCTGCCCTTCCGGTATCTGGATCTGAAGTCTGTTATCGGTCACACCTTAACATTTGGTCAGACTTCTCACTATTCTATGCTCGTCGGAAAAGCTGATGGATCTTCGTCTCCAGAATGTTAACGGAATTCAGAGACACCCGAGGAGGTCGAGATCGAGAATTTGGATGAGGATGGAGCTTCGATGTAGTACCCCATTTTATATAATCTCCTGTTTTTTCCCTCATCGGTGCTCTGTTGGTGGGCTCTTCTTAAGTCAGTGACCGGAGTTTCAATAACGTGGTGATGATGATACAGTAATCTATATTTCGGGCACGCTAGCATCTCCAGTCGGGATTAGTCGGCTTATCTCCGCCCGTGTCGTTCGTTTCTTTCAGGACCACAGGGGCAAAAGCGTTGTCTGGCATCGCAAACTCTCTACAGTCGCCAAGGCTTTCACTCCACGGCTCCTTGATGACCGTACAGCTTAAGTCACCCCTATCTGAGTTCTTGACCCGGCTTCCCGACGACATATTACTCGGCATACTATGCTCACTCGATGTCCAAGATATCTTGTCGGTCAGGCGGGTGAGTGCAGATAACAGCTCGAGCGTATATCGTCTCTTACGAGCCGAAAGGTGTGTAAAGAACTGTTCTACGCGACTCAGATTCGGGCCCTCTGGATCCACCTCGCTCGACAAGCTCTTGCTTCTCAACTCCCTTGGCCATCGTTCGCTTTACCGCTCATGACTGTTCCATCGAAAACCATAGAGGAATATACGGCTCGCACAACAAATATCGAAAGACAATGGGCCTCCGAATTTGCTGTTCACCACAGAAAGTTCTTTCATTGCATACTACGAGCAGCGAACTCGATAGGAATCATTCGGGTGGTCAAAGGTCGATGGTTAATTATAGAGCTCAGAGGGGACCGTCTCGAGCTGTGGGATCTTCAAAAAGACCTGGTTGCAGGGCCAGTCACTTCATACAAAGGTCTAAAGGAAAGCATCGACGGGGTCTGCATTGCAACTTCCGATGACAAGTTGTGCACTGTCGCAGTGTTCTCCACGTTGTACGTCAAGTAACTCGCCACTCATCAGATGTATCCTAATAAACTATGAAGGGCTTTCGAAACTGTCAAACTCGCGATTGACCTCCCGCATCTGGGAGACAGTCGACCGCCATCTGGCTTCGTCACTGTCAAAACTTTGAAGGTTACTCCGGTCTTCTTGACTCGCATGGAGATCTCGATGTATTTCTCCGGTCGACTTCAGACGCACGTCTACTGGTTCGACATGCCTCCAGCGGGTCAGTACTCTTCCTCGGAACGCGTGAACCGGTATTGTTTACACGACGTCCTACAGCCCCAACAAGTCATGGCAGCTCGGATATTTCAGGATCACCTCGTTCTTGCTGGCTCTCATGGCTTGGAAGTGTATTCCATTGGGGAGATATCAACCTTAACGGAAAGGAGGCAGCAAGGCGCCTCGCCGGAAATCATCAACCCCACTCAACGCATCGAATATCCGCAGGGAAAGTCATTCGATCATATCTCGTTCCTTGCTCCCTTATCTTTTACTCCGCAACGAGCTCAGTCCGACTTCAACCTCGGGATGTTGTCACATGGGTTTTGGTACCGTCTCCACGTCCAGCTGAGCACGAGCTCCGATTCAGCGCCGTCCATTTCCCTAAATGTCGTCTTCTATGCCGGGGAGCTCAAGGTATTAGCAGTCTGCTGGGGTGGGAGCGGTCGGCGACTGCTGTTCACCTCGGGATGGAAACAAGAAATCTGGGTTGTCGGCATCCCAAAAGTCTTGGACCTCCGTGCGTCACATGATAAAAGTAGCGAGGTCGAATGGATAGTTAATCCGGAAGGGGAGAACGACTTGTTCGCTGGACTTGCGTTTGATGAGTCATCAGGACTATGTGTGGTGGCAATGCGTTCAGGCCGAGTTTGGATCGATGACTGGTCCAAATCCCCGTCTGCTCATACCACCAGCGTGTCCTATCAGCGTGAGCAGGAGGTACGCCCTCAGCAAATCTTCTAGAAGGACCGATGGTAACAATCAAAATCATTCTAGACTCGAATTCCTCTTCATCCCGATCCATCGTGGCCCACATTGCATCCTGTTCCCCGGCCGGCCAACGTTCGACCCGACCAAGTTTTGCTTGTCAACAACCAGAGCGCTATCAGCTGGTCCACAGAGATTGAGCATTACTTCCCATTGATCAACGATCCCGAATGTTATGGAGGTGTGCGATGGTTTCTTAACGAAGTCTTACACATTCCTGGATCGGCGACTCTGGTAATGTTTACGACGCCCTCGCCGAGCACAGGATCATCTCCCTCCGTCAAAATTGTACAGTTAGACAGTGGAAGATTTGTTGGTGTGGAGTGGGATGGCTGGCTCTGCTTCGTCAGGTTGTTTGAGCCGCATCTCAATCTCAACAACCTACTGGAAGCGCTGGGCGAACATGGTCAGGTAAAACGAGTAAATGGTGTTGATAAGTCTACTTGTACTGGCTGAATTTGGTTGATCCAGATCCTGATCCAAATGCTATACGTCACCGAAACTGGTAGCTCCTCGAAACACTTTTCTTGTCGATGTACCGTATTGTAGAATTGTATGCAACGCTAGACTCCGCTTGGAAACCTTGAAATCCAGCTTGGGACGGGCTCCTATCCAGCACCGTTCTCTTCCCTACGTACTGTTTTCGATTCCAAGGATCCCAGTCTACTGACAGTTTGCTGGAGTGGAGCCGATCAACGAGTGCCTTTCGCTTCGCCGTAAAGGCAAGGATTCTGTATTGTCGTCATCCGCGGTGCGTCGGACCTCTGTACGTCAGCGGACGATGCTCGGTCGGTCCCATGGCTGGCTACCCCGGCGAGGCAGAATGACTTTCTCGCTGATCTGGCGTTCGATGCATCATTCGAGCTATGCGGGGTGGCCACGCGCTTAGGGTCACAGCCATCAGCGTAGACGCGCAGTACATGATCTCAATTAGGTAAAAGGTCCAATTACAAAGACGAAAAAAAACACAAGCTTTTGGTGTAAGATAGACGTACGAGGGCGATAATTCGGTGAACGACAGGCGACAAATCAACGTGGCGTACTACTTTGTACGGGCAGAGGACGAAGAGAGCGGCCGGAGGATACCGTGACGGAGCTGAAACGTTTGACCTCGCTGGTCCGAAATGGTATATATCCAAGCTTGTCACGAGAAGACACAGGACCGATTACAATGTCTGAATTTGAGAAATAAGGAATTGCTTTTCATCCTGAAGGGGAAAGACATGAGATGGTGATAACCGAAGGCTGAGATCTAAGCATACCGTGAATTGCTCATCTACGACAAGAGTGCGACATGCTTAGGGAATCACTCTTTACACATGAAGGCATTGTAACACACCTTCTTTATCGTTATGGAAGTCTTTCAGGAATGAAAGAAGCTTGTCTTTATTTCTTCTGAGGATGGTTTCAATTTGCTGCGGTTTCTTCGGATTGGCGACGAACACCTGGATAGCGCGAGCTCCAGGTAAGCGATCTACGTGGCGGAAGATGCGGTCAACCAGCCTCACCTTGAAGACATGGAATGCCTCAAACTGAATGTTCCGACTCTTGTCTCGAAGTAGGTTCATGATCAGCTTAAGATTAGCTTCATTCGCGATGTACCGGGTCATAACGTTGAAGTTTGCTCTGTCGAGCAGAATCTCCCCGAGAAGCTTTAGCGATTGTCGCTTAGTAACGTAGTTAGTCGATAGAATGAGCGTCGTGTAGGTTGCAAAGAACTGAAATAACGAGATAAGCAAGTCTCCGGATAGATTGCAGTGTAAAACGGGGGCGAGCTTACGCGATCGTAGTTGTTATCCAAGTAAACGGCCACCATTGGTTTATGTCTGGTCAGCGTTTCCTTGAAGTTGGTGAAAGCGTCACATGAAATGCCAAAGGTGCTGTCTTCGATATATTGCGGGAAATTGTAGAACTGGTCTGAGTACAGCAGCACTTTCGCTAATGGCTCGTGTCTGAGCATGTCTCGAAGGATCATGCCGGTGTTGAGCGCGACGTCTTCGTTATCGTAGCTGAGAAGGAGAGAAGGGTTAGTTACCATGAACCGAACTTCTACCCCTCGACTTCGTACCCTTTCAACGTAGCGAAGATTATCTGCGGCTTGCCACACAAGTACTCCACGGTCGGCCAGCGAGAACCAATTTGTCGCCGTAAGAGATTCGAGAATATTTGAGAGACATCCTTTCGTGCTTCAAAATCGAACTTGGATATGTTGGTGACAAGGTGCAAGAGGAGGTCGGTCTGGTACGTTTCCTGCGATAGTTGAGCAACAAGCTCAGGTAGAGGGTCCGAGCCTAAATCGCAGTCGACAGCGCAACAGTGTGTATAGAAGATTCGCAAAAGTTGGCGGTGGCGAAATGGACATGGGAGGATAGGAGAGAGATGTGTCATTAGTTACAACGGGGTTTCAGGGGTAAGCAGTTACGTTTGCCTGCAGACCAACGCTCAGCAAGACAAAAATCACGTACCAGCTTCACCGTATAGCATGGCCTTTATGTATCCAAGGTTCTTGGACACCTCTTCACTTGCCTATTGTCGACGGGAAGGGGTTGATGCACGTCGGTCACTTGCTCGATCCCACAGAGCTCGATCGCGCCGAACAGGGGCTAACCACCCCCTCAACCAAAACTGACCTTTCTTCGTGTGTCTCCTCCAGGAGGACCAGATTCGAGCCTCGAAATGGAGTCCCGTAAGCCCCTGACAACATCTGGTGGTGTGCGCTGTTTGGTCTTGAAGAAGTTCATTTGAGGGCTATAGACGCGTTCAGTTGGGTGCGTAGAGTGTCGCAAACGGTTTCAGAGTGGTATTTGATAGAATGGTGCGCGTTCTAGTTCAGGCAACGTTGCAAAGTGAGTGGACTTTCGGGGAGAGCTCAACGGTCCAGGAGTGAATGCCGACGGAGATGTCCAGGTCCAACATTCTGAAGGACGTGGGAACTTCTACCCAGCGCTTTGAGCGATTCCGAACCAGCACAGTAATGCTCCCGCATATTATGCAGTACTATAGGAAGAAATGAGCCTGCAGGCTCGAAAATTGAGGCGTTACGATACGGACCATTACTAATGCTCAAAGATCCCATCTCTCCCGTAGACCTTCCGCCAGGAATCATAACTACATATCGCACGGCGCCACATGCTAGATTCGGCTATACATTGGCCATCTCGCTATATTCAGCTCCAGCCTCCACCTTTGAGAACCTTTTAATCCGAACAAGGCGTCTAGCGGAGCTGTA